>JAHIAM010017200.1:0-13299 GCA_021605205.1 Aegilops longissima | reverse complement strand
CTCAATCCAAGAGTTGATAAACGAGCTCTTGAGAGCAACGATGACTTGGGATCACGGACTTTCATTCCCACCATTCCTTTTGCACAAGGACTACGCATTCTTTTACTTGTCTCTCCACACGCTTTGGGCTTTTACCACTTGTTACCTTATGCCCATTCTATCGTGTTCACTTTGCATGTTATGCTTGCTTCTATGCCTTTGCCATAATTGTGACCTTGCTTGCATATACCCATGATTCACCATCACGATACTCATATGTATTTGCATGCTTGGTGGAGATCCTTGTTGCGCCATGTTTTCATGTGCCCCATGCTATTGTTGATTGTTGTTTGGGAGAGTCATGATGATCCATTGCTATTTACATATGGCCCTCGCCAATACATTGATGATAATTTTCATATCTTGCTTTCATGTTTTATGCCATGGAATTATTCATGCCCACTATTTGCACACATGACATGATTGCCTTGATTCCTTCTAGTACATTGCATCTTCGCACTACTAGTTGCTTCATTTGATATGATTGCTTCCTATGTTGCATCGCCCATGTTCCACTATTACTTGCTTTTTGGGTTGATGAATATATGTTCATGCCTCTCACATGATATATATTGTTCATGGTCTTTGCCTCCATTAGTTGCATCTCTTATATCACCTTGTATTGAGTGCAACCATACTATGCTTATTGCTCTTGGAGACTTTGACATATTACTTGTGATGCTTTGCTTGTTGTTTATTGTCTTTGGTTGTAGGCATCTTATGCTTCCATACCATACCACACCTTGTCCTTTCTTATGATAAGAATGATGAGAACACTTGTTGGGTATTTTACCAACCCTAATGATAAGTTTTGCACTTCCGCCAACCTCATTTGTTTTTCCAGTGTTTGTCATGTTCTTTCATTTTGAAGGATTCACAAGGGGTAACATCACGAGACAACTTGCTTATGGAAGGCATACAAGATGCAACTCCATCATCCTTGAGAACCTCCTAAAGGTGACCTCCTTCCCTTTGAGCCATCCTCAAAAGATATTGATGGGTCACTCTTTCATTGTGCTTCCTTCTTGTTGTCTACATGCACATCTCGTGAACGGAGGAACACTTGAGATTGGCTACATGGACCTTCACATTGAGGAGCCGACTTATGGGATGCACCTTCGAATTCCACTCATGCCACGACATCGAGCATTGGTACACCACCATCTCCATATTTGTTGATTGGCTCATACATGTCATGCTCGATGGATATATCATTCTCACCACAAGTTTGCACCCTATGCATGGATTGACACACATTATGATTGCCTTGTTGCATCTTGTATTCCCATGTCATCCATGATATTTGAGCTTGTTCACTTCCTTAGCAAATTTGTTGTGATCTTTCTTGATGGCATATTCATACATAATGATCACATTGCCTACCATCAATTGCATGATGACATTCACATATTGAGCATCCATTGCTTGTTCATGCTTTTGATGCACCATCCCATTATGACATCATATTGCACCGTGGTTATTGCTCATACTCATAACACAATTGAGTGCACAATGATTGCATTTGTTCCCATGAATGCTTTATCTCATTCTAGATCATCTTGATAAGCTTCATGCTTTTGTCACGACCAATCTTGCCGACGGACCCATTCTTACATGATGGACACTTTGCGGCGCTTAACCATTGTATTTCGGAGTGTTTGTGTTTGCTTCTTTGCATGTCTACCATCCCACGACACCGGGACTACTTGGATTGCGCCATGTCTTCAACTTCTCAACCAAGTCCCCCGAAACCGTTCCATGGTGATGAGGATCACGATCCGAGGTCGGATCTTTCCCGGGAGGGAATGATGCGAGCATACCACGCTCATCCCCATGTACACTCCAACCACTCTCCAAGCCCCAAGGATACATAAGATGAGACCCGACTATGCCCATTGGACCCAAGGTGAACTCACCTCTTCAAGGCACTTTCACATGTAACATGGCATTACCTCATGCATGGACCTTGCAACACTCGTGTACAACCGAGACGACCATGGAGGATCCAAGGACCAAGGCCAAGCATGGAAGAGGAGAAGGAAGAAGGGGAGCAAGCGGCTCCGGCCCAGCGGTACTACCTTACATCACAAGCGCACTACCGCTTACATCCCTCCACTTCCGAAATCCCCAAAACTTCGGAGATCGAACGGCCCAGAGGGCCCATCCCATCATAGCGGTATTTCATGAAAGCGGGACACCCCTCAAATTTATTTACCCTCGGCAGAAGGCCCGGCCGAGGCCCATGTACTGCTTTCCCCCAACTTACCCCTTCGAGAACCTAGACTATAATAGACCTCCTCTCATCCTTTCGAGGGTTATTTGGATTTGCTCATATTTCGTGTGAGAGCCTTTGCTCATCCATTATTTCCTTCGAGATCGGACCCCACGGAGAAGATCCCCGCGGATTCAAGACCCTCCTAGGGTGGACCCCATCAAGACCTCCTCATGGAGAAGAACGCACCCTTGTATCCTCCCTTTGTTGTCCTTGAATCTTGTGCCACTTATGTGTTTGATAATCTAGCATTTGTGATCGCTTTGTCGGTTGAGTGATTCTCTCGTTCTCCTGTTTTCCTCGTTCTTCCGCCGCCTTCGTGTTCCTCGGGGATTCTTCCCGTGAAAGACCCCAAGAGGGTTCCGCCTACATCACATTAATAATATTACTATTCGTTATCGCATCCTATTCCTAGGCTAGATGATATGCTTGATGAATTGAGTGGCTCTACAATATTCTCCATAGTTGATTTAGTGGATACCATCAAATTGTATGAAATTGGGAGATGAATGGAAAAACAGCATTTAAAACTAAGTTTGATTATATGAGTGGTTAGTCATGCCTTTGAGTTAACTAATGCACCTAGTACTTTCATGAGATTAATGAACTAAGTTTTACGTTTTCATTGGACGATTTGTGTAGTCTACTTTGATGATATACGATTTATAGTAAATCTTTGGAAGAACATTTGGAACATTTACGTGTTGTTTTTAATGCTTTACGTGATGCACGCTTGTTTGGTAACCTTGGGAAGTGCAACCTTTGTGCCCGAATCAGTATCTTTTCTTGGCTATGTTGTTACTCCATTGTGGAATTGAAGTTGATAGCCAAGATTGAAGCTATTGAGAGTTGGCCGCAGCCCAAAACGGTCACACAAGTGAGGAGTTTTCGACTCGTTGGTTTCTATAGGCCAGTGAGAGACTTTAGCACCATTGCTGCACCTCTCAATGAGCTTACAAAGAAGGATGTGCCTTTTGTTTGGGGTACCGCATGAAGAAGCTTCACGGTATTGAAAGATAAGTTACACATGCTCCTTTACTCCAACTTCCCACTTTAATAAGACTTTTGAGCTTGAATGTGATGCTAGTGGAATTGATTAGAGGTGTTATTACAAGATGGCAAACCTGTGTATACTTTTCTCAAAAATTGAGTGGGCCTAGTCTGAACTATTCTACTTATGACAAAGAATTATATGCTCTTGTTCGGACTTTAGAGACATGGCAACATTATTTATGGCCCAAAGAATTTGTTATACATTCCGATCATGAATCTTTGAAACATATTAAAAGTCAAGCTAAACTCGAATCGTGACATGCTAAATGGGTTGAATTCATTGAGACTTTCCCTTATGTCATTAAACACAAGAAGGGTAAAGAAAATGTTATTGTTGATGCTTTGTCTCGCCGATATACTATGCTTTCACAACTTGACTTCAAAATATTTGGTTTGGAGACCATCAAAGATCAATATGTGCATGATGCTGATTTTAAAGATGTAATGCAGAATTGTAAAGAGGGAAGAACATGGAACAAGTCTTATTAATGATGGTTTTGTGTCTGCAATGCGCTATGCATTCTGCTAGCCTGCTCGTCTTTTGTTGTTGCAGAGAGGCATGGAGGAGGATTAATGGGACACTTTGGTGGAAGAAGACGGAGGATATACTTGCTAACATTTTTTTGGCCAAAGATGAGACGGATGTTGAGCGCTTTGTAGCTCACAGCACTACATGTCAAAAAGCTAAGTCACGACTCAATCCTCATGGTTTATATATGCCTTGTCGTGCCAGTGTTCCTTGGGAGGATATATCTATGGACTTGTTTTAGGTTTACCTCTAACAAAGAAGGAGGATAGCATGTTGTCGTATAGATTCTAAAATGGCACACTTTATACCATGTCATAAAACGATGATGTCAGAATGTTGCTGATTTGTTCTTTCGTGAAATTATTCGCTGCATGGTGTGCCAAATACTATTGTTTCAGATCGTGTTACTAAATTTCTTAGCCACTTTGAGATGTTTATGGCTGTTGGGGACTAAACTGCTTTTTAGTACTACTTGTCACCCCAAACTGATGGATAAACTGAAGTAGTCAATAGAACATTGTCTACTATGCTTAGGGCTGTTTTGAAGAATAATAAGAAATGTGGGAAGAATGCTTGCTCATATTGAATTTGCTTATAATCGCTCATTGCATTCTACTACTAAGATGTGCCCTTTTGAAATTGTGTATGGCTTCCTACCACGCAGCACCTATTGATTTGTTGCTTTCCATCTTCGGAGAAGGTTAATTTTGATGCTAAAGAACGCTGAATTGATTTTAAAAATGCATGAGATAACTAAGGAAAACATTGAGCGATGAATGCTAAATATAAACTTGTCGGAGATAAGGGTAGAAAACATGTTGTCTTTGCACTGAGATCTTGTTTGGTTACATTTATGTAAGGATAGGTTTCTAATTGCCAAATCAAAGCTAATGCCACGGGTGATGGTCCATTTAAGGTGTTAGAGAAAATAAATGATAATGCATATAAACTTGAGCTGCCCGCAGATTTTGGGGTTAGTCCCACTTTTAACATTGCAGATTTGAAGCCTTATTTGGGTGAGGAATATGAGCTCCGAGGACACTTCATTTCAAGAAGGGAGGATGATGAGGACATCAATACCATTGTTACACCCACAGCCTCATCCTAATATAATCGGACCAATTACTAGAGCTCAAGACGCCAATTAAATTATCGTACCTTCGCTTTTGGTAATGATTCTAATGTTCATGAGAATATGATGCTGCCTTAAATTGGATACATTTGTTTTTCTTACAAATGAAGGCCCTAGCTTGGAGAAGGATGGACATTGAGCAAGAACAAGCATGGAGATAATGCCATGCAAGGGGAACAAGAACGGAGTTACAAGTGATGATTTCAGGACTTTGAAGCCACCATAATGGTGCATGAAGCCTTGGACGAAATACACAAGATGCTACTTCATAAATGTCGCCCCGAGGCTATTCTAGGTGCTGCCCACCTTATTAGTGGGCCAGGCCCTGTAATTTGAAATAACAAGTATAGGCTATTTTTAGAGTCCGATTGTGGGGAAATAAGAGATAGGTTGATTTCGACCTCCAAGGGCCACGAAATTCTTTCCTCCATATACAGCCCTTAGGGCACCTTAGACCTTGGGTTTTGTTTAGATTAAAAGTTCGATAGCTGCCTTAAATTGCTTTGTTTCTTAAAAGGGCCCTTTAATACCTTGACAAAAAGCATTTATATTGCAATATCCAAGAACTCATTTTTGCTTGCCCTTGTGCAGAAAGCCTTGGCGGGATCGTGTTCCCTTCAATAACCCCGAGTTTTAGGTTCATATGCCAGCCCAAGAACCCAAAGTATGCAAAGTCGATTTAAAGGAAACCACTCTACAAGGGACCTTTCCTCTATCACCTGGTTGATTGGTTGGGTGGATTAAAGGCCTAATTAGCTTTAACTTGCTTTGCAATGTAACATCGGGTTAAGGGGCGCCCAAACATCTAAAAGTAATTTTTTGAACGTTTAAAGTCTTGTCTTAAAAGCCCATGGTACCCCTAAACCTCTTTTGCAAAAGGAGCCCTAAGAAGCTGAATGCAAGTTTATTCTCCAAAGAAACCACCTTATGAAAGCCCTTTGCCCAAACATTTGTAAGGATGAAAAAGATGGGATTATAACAAGCTTTTTGTGTCAAAGTAATAACATTCAAAAGTTTTGAAAGCGGATATGCGGGTCATCTTTCCCAAACGCCATGTTTGGCAACAAGAAACGAGTAATTTCAAAAATTTTAGATAGCGACCATTGATGGCTAGCAAGGAGGGAAGAGGTCTTCAAAAAACCCAACCTCGGGAAAGGGAAATACCGGAAAACCCGGGGGCATCCAAGTTTGCAATTTCAAAATTTCCCATCCCGACCGATCCAAAGAAAGGGGGAGAGTTCCCACAAGACGACGGGCGGACAGTGATGTATGACGCAGGGTTTTTTGCTGGGACGATAGATTCCGAGGTTTCCCTAAGTCCGACGATTGCCGAGGTAATATGGTGGAAGGGGCACCACACGCCAAGGAAAGATCCAGATCAACTTGTGTGTCAGGGGTGCCCCCCCAGAAAAAGGAGGGAAGGGGGGTCCACCATGGCTGCGCGGGAGTCCTACTCCCACCGAGTAGGACCCCAATCCTAGTCCAACTAGGGTTACCAAGGGAGAGGGAGAGGGCCCACCCCTTCTCCTAATCCCAATAGGACTAGGAAGGGGAAGGCGCCAGCATATGGCCCCTTTCTTCCCCTAAGGCCCATCAAGGCCCTTGACTTTGAGGTTCCCGAATCCGCATTGCAAAATTCCCAACACCCGGAGTTTCCGAGTCCAAACATAGGCTTCCAATATATCAATCTTTATGTCTCACCATTTCGAGACTCCTGATGTCCGTGATCTCATCCGGATCAACAACCTTCGTACATCAATATCATATAAACTCATAATAACCGCCATCAAACGGGATGGACTTACGGGTTCGAGAACTATGTAGACATGACCGAGACACTTTGTCAATAACCAAAGGGACCTGGATGCCCATATTGGTTCTTTACATATTCTACGAAGATCTTTATCGGTCGACCCAAAAACATACGTTGTTCCTTTGTCATCGTAAATTTATTGCCCGAGATTCGATCGCCGTATCCAATACCTAGTTCAATCTCCATCGCAAGTCTCTTTTCGCCCGTAATACATCATCTAAACAAACATTTAGTTGCAATGCTTGCAAGGCTTATGTGATGCATTACCGAGGGCCCAGAGATACCTCCAAATCGGAGGACAAATTAATCTCAAATATGCCAACCCAACATGTACCTTCGAGACACCGAATGTACCTTTATAATCACCCGAGCCGGACGCTTGGTAGCACCCAAAGTGTTCCTGGCAAACGGAGTTGCATAATCTCATAGTCATAGGAACATGTATAAGTCGAAGAAAAGCACTAGCAACAAACTATAGATTTAAAATGCTAATGGAATGGGTCATGTCAATCGATCATTCAACCAATGATGTGATCCCATTAATCAAATAACAACCCTTGTTCATGGTTAGGAAACATAACCATTTTGATTAACGAGCTAGTCAAGTAGAGGCATACTAGTGACATCGAGGTTTATGTATTCACACATGTATTATGTTTCCTTAATACAATTCTAGCATGAATAATAAACATTTATCATGATATAAGGAAATAATAACATTTATTATTGCCTCTAGGGCATATTTTTCCCCCCACTTGCACTAGAGTCAATAATCTAGATTACACAAGAATGATTCTAACACCCATGGAGTCTTGGTGTGATCATGTTTTGCCTGGAAGAGGCTTAGTCAACGGTCTCAAATTCAGATCCGTATGTATCTTGCATATCTCTATGTCTCCCACCGACCAAACCCGATGGAGTTGAAGGCCTTTTGATGTGTTGGTTTCTTTGGAAATCTGGACCTTTCCAAGGCAATTGCACCAAGATTTCACAAAAGATTTTCATTGACCCAACACTAGGTACAACACCTAGATCGGATATGAACCCTTCATCCGACCTTCATTAGTGCCCCGCATGTACTAGCTTCCATGTAGATCCCGAGCTTTGTTTGGAACTGCACCAACCGAACCCACGCTTAATGTAAATACGATCCGGTTTATTTAGAATTTCCGATCAGGTCAAAGCTTGCATCGACGAACTGCCATTTAAGCTTTTGTCACCCCATAAATGAGAAACATATCCTTAGTTCTTCTCAAGTACTTAAGGATGTTTTGATCATCCAAAGGATCCACCGATTACTTTGGTACCGCCTAAACCAAAGAAGGCACACATCGGTCCGTACACAGATTGCATACATGATAGAGCCTATGGAAGCATAGGAACATCTTTCATTTTTCTCTATCTTTCAGTGGTCGGGCATTGAGTCTTACTCAACTTCACACCTTGTAATACCGCAAGAACCCTTTCTTTGCCCGATCCATTTTAACTTTTTCAAAACTTTATCAAGGTATGTGCTTTGTGAAAGTCCTATTAACCGCCTTGATCTATCTCATAGATCTTAATGCCCAATATGTAAGCAGCTTCACCGAGGTCTTTCATCAAAAATCTTATTCAAGTATCCCTTTATGCTATCCGAATTCTATATCATTTCCGATCAATAATATGTCATCCAATATAATATCGAATGCTACAGAGTTCCCACTCACTTTCTTGTAAATGCTTTTCCAAAAAAAATGCTTTTCAAATCAAAAGCTTTTCCCTGGAGGCTTGCCCTTAAATTCCAACACTTTGTTAGCCCTTGATCGACAAAACCTTCCGTTGCATCAATACAACTCTTCTTCCGTAAATCCATTCAGAATGGTAACATCCATTTGCCAAATTTCATAATCATAAATGCGCAATTGCTAACATGATTCGGACGGATTTAAGCATCGCCACGGGTGAGAAGGTCTCATCGTAGTCAATCCCTTGAACTTGTCGAAAACCTTTTGCAACAAGTCGAGCTTTATAGAAAATTACCATCGCCTCCTTCTTCTTGAAGATCCATTTATTCTCAATTGCTTGCCGATCATCGCAAGTCAACCAAAGTCCAACTTTGTTCTCATACATGGATCCCATCTGATTTCATGGCCCAAGCCATTTTGTAATCTGGCTCACCATCGCTTCTTCATAGTTCGAGGTTCATCATGTTCCAAAGAATATGACTTCCAAAATAGGATTACCATACACGTGCGGATCTTGCTCGCTGATCAAGGGTTCGAGAAACTTGATCTCAAGTTTCATGAATCATCATTAGCTTCCTCCCTATTTGGTAGGTGTCAGAAACTTTTCTGGAGATACTTTCAAAAGGGAGTAGATACTTATCTCATCAAGTTCTACTTTCCTCCCACTCACTTTTTCGTGAGAAACTCTTTCTCCAAAAAGTTTCAATTTAGCAACAAAATCTTGCCTTCGGATCTGTGATAGAAGGTGTACCCAACTGCTCCTTTGGGTATCCTATGAAGACACATTCGAGGGTTCGAGCTTATCAGGTTGGCTTTTTCACATAAGCATCGAGCCCCAAACTTTCAAAACATAACTTTGGTTTCCCAAACCACCTCATAAGGCGCCGCCTCAACGGATTTAGATGGTGCCCTATTTAAAGTGAATGTAGCCGCCTCTAAAGCATAACCCCAAAACGATAGCGGTAAATCAGAAGAGACATCATAGATCGCACCATATCTAATAAAGTACGACACGACGGACACACCATTACGCTTGGGTGTTCCGTGGGAAGTTCAAACTATTCCCATTGTTTCAAATGTAGGCCAAACTGAACTCAAATATTCTCCTACGATCGATCAGAAACTTTATTTTCTTGTTACGATGATTTTCCACTTCACTAAATTTTTTGAACTTTTCAAATGTTTGACTTGTGTTTCATTAAGTAGATATACCCATATCTGCTCAAATCATCGTGAAGGTGAGAAAATAACGATATCCGCCATTTAGCCTCAACATTCATTGGACCACATACATCAAGATGTATGATTTCCAATAAATCTTTGTTTTCCATAGTTCCGAGAACGGTGTTTTAGTCATCTTGCCCATAAGGCACGGTTCAAGTGCCAAGTGATTCATAATCAAGGACTCCAAAAGTCCATCAGATGGAGTTTCTTCATGCTTTAATCGATATGACCTAAACGGCAAAGCCAAATAAGTTGCACCATCAATCAACTCGATCTTTTGGTTTCAACATTATGAATATGTTATACTATCAAGATTAATAAAAACAAACCATTCTTCAATGGTGCATGACCATAAAAGATATTATTCAATAAATAGAACAACCATTATTCTCTCGATTTAATGAATAACCGCCTGCATCAAACAAGATCCAGATATAATGTTCATGCTCAACGATGGTACTAAATAACAATTATTTAGGTCTTACTAATCCAAGGTAGATGTAGAGGTAGCGGCGATCGATCACATCGACTTTGGAACCATTTCCCACGCCAGATCGTCACCTCGCCCCAGCCAATCTTCGCTAATCCAGAGTTCTGCTTGAGGCAAATATTAGCAATGTAACCAAGATTAAATACCCGATCAAGTATTAGTAAGGTAACATCAATAACAAGTATATCACATATACCTTTGTTAACCTTGCCATCCTTCTTATCCGCCAAATACTTGGGGCAGTTCCGCTCAAAGGACCAGCCTGCTTGCAATAGAAGCACTGCCAGGGACCAGATTGGTTTTTCTCTTGATCAAGAATTGCTTGCCGCTTTTTGAAGTTTCCTTTTTCCTTTGCCTTTTCTTGAAACTAGTGGTTTTGTTAACCATCAACACTTGATGCTCCTTTTGATTTCTACCTCCATGCTTTCAAAGATCGCAAGAGCTCGGCATAGTTTTGGTCATCCTTGCATATTATAGTTCATCACGGCTCTTTGTAGCTTGGTGGCGTGATTGGAGAATTTCGTCAATGACGCAATCATCCGGAAGATTAACTCCCAGTTGAATCAAGTGATTGTTATATCCGACATTCTGAGTATATGCTCACCGATGTAACCATTCTCCTCCATCTTACAGCTATAGAACTTATTGAGACTTCATATCTCTCAATCCGGCATTCGCTGAATATTAACTTCAACTCGAACATCTCATATGCTCCATGGTGTTCAAAACGACGTTGAAGTCCCGGTTCTAAGCCGTAGCATGGCACATCGAACTATAGAGTAGTCACACTTTGCTTTGCCAGACGCTCACAACTTCGGCGCAGCCTTGCACCAGCCGCACCTAACGGTGCTTCCAGACGAATTCTTCCGTGCAGCAATAAGGATAATCTCGTTACGGACCCAGTCCGTAATTGCTGCCATCATCTTCAACTTTGCTTTCAAGGAACGCATTAAAATTCAACGGAACAACAAAGACGAGCCATCTATCTACACATCATAGACAAGCAAGATACTATCGTACTAAGTTCATGATAAATTTAAGTTCAATTAATCATATTACTTAAGAACTCCCACTTAGAAAATATCCTCCAATTTCTAAGTGATTGCGTGATCCATATCAACTACACCATGACCGATCATCACGGTGATGGAGTAGTTTCAATGGTGAACATCAATATGTTGATCATATCTACTATATGATTCACGCCGACCTTCGGTCTCCGTGTTCCGAGGTCATATCTTATATGCATAGCTCGTCAAGTATAACTGAGTATTCGCAGGTAACTGTTTTGCACCCGCTGTATTTGAACGAGAGCCTATCACACCCGATCATCACGCGGTGTCTCAGACGAAGAACTTTAACGGTGCATACTCGGGAGAACACTTTGATAATTTAGTAAGGGATCATCTTATAATGCTACCGCCAATCAAAGCAAAATAAGATGCATAAAGGATTAACATCACATGCAATCAATATAAGTGATATGATATGGCCATCATCATCTTGTGCTTGTGATTCCATCTCCAAGCACCGCATGATCACCATCGCCACCGGCGCGACACCTTGATCTCCATCGTAGCATCGTTGTCGCCTCGCCAACTATTGCTTCTACGACTATCGCCACGCTTAGTGATAAAGTAAAGCAATTACATGGCGCTTGCATTTCATACAATAAAGCGACAACCATATGGTTTCGCCATTGTCGATAACTCGTTACAAAACATGATCATCTCATACAATGAAATATAGCATCCGCCTTGACCATATCACATCACAACATGCCCTGCAAAAACAAGTTAGACGCCCTCTACTTTGTTGTTGCAATTTTACGGGTGCTACGGGCTGAGCAAGAACCGTTTTACCTACGATCAAAACCACAACGATATTCCAAATAGACTCTGCTTAACCTTCTCAAGGACCGGGCTACACTCGTTCAACTAAAGTGAGAGAGACAGACACCCGCCACCACCTTTAAGCAACGAGTGCTCACAGCGGTGAAACCAGTCTCGCAGAAGCGACGCGTAATGTCGGTCCGGCCGCTTCATCTCACAATACCGCTGAACCAAAGTATGACATGCTGGTAGGTAGTATGACTTGTATCGCCCACAACTCACTTGTGTTCTACTCTGCATATGACATCAACGATAAACCTGGCTCGATGCCACGCGGGAACGAGTAATTTCAAAATTTTCCTACGATCACGCAAGACCATGGTGATGGCATAGCAACAGAGGGAAGAGTGTCCGCCACGCACTGTGAGACCGAAGCGGAAGCGCATAACAACGCGTTGATGTAGTCGACGCTTCACGACCGACCGATCCAAGCACCGAACGACGGCACCTCCCGAAGTTCTCGCACACGCTCAGCTCATGACGCATCCCCGGACGATCCAGCAAAGTGTTGGGATGAGTTCCACCAGACGACGGGCAGGACGATGATGATGCTCCACACAGGTTCGCTTAAGCCCGCGACGTGTTCCGCCAGGCTTCACCTAAGCTCCGACGATAGACCGAGGTGGAATATGGTGGAAGGGGCACCGCACACGGCAAGGAAAGATCCTAGATCAACTTGTGTGTCAGGGTGCCCTTCCCTGATATAAAGGAGGGAAGGGGGGGCCACCATATGGCTGCTTCTGGGAGTCCTACTCCCACCGGAGTAGGATTCCCCAATCCTAGTCCAACTAGGTTTACCAAGGAGAGAGAGGCCACCCCTTCTCCTAATCCTATAGGACTAGGGAAGGGGAAGGCCCGGCCAGCATATGGCCCCTTTCTCTTTCCCTTAAGGCCCATCAAGGCCCATTGACTTCGGAGGTTCCAGAATCCTTGCATTCGAAATTCCCAATTTCACCCGGAGGATTCCGAGTCCAAACATAGGCTTCCATATATCAATTTTTATGTCTCGACCATTTCAGACTCTCGCCATGTCCGGATCTCATCCGGGACTCAACAACCTTCGTACATCAATATCAATAAACTCATAATAACGCCATCAAACGTTGCGGGATTTACGGGTTCGAGAACTAT
>JAHIAM010017198.1:0-13938 GCA_021605205.1 Aegilops longissima | reverse complement strand
ACCGAGGGAGTGCTTTGGTGTACCAAACGTCACAACGAATCGGGTGACTATAAAGGTGCACTACAGGTATCTCCGAAAGTGTCTCGGGTTGTCACGATCAAGATCGGATTTGTCACTCCGTATAAAGGAGAGGTATCATCGGGCCCACTCGTAATGCATCATCATAATGAGCTCAAAGTGACCAAGTGTTTGGTCATGGGATCATGCATTACGCTACGAGTAAAGTGACTTGCCGGTAACGAGATTGAACGAGGTATTGGGATACCGACGATCGAATCTCTCGCAAGTAACATACCGATTGACAAAGGGAATTGTATACGGGATGCTTGAACTCGACATCGTGGTTCATCCGATGAGATCATCAGGAGCATGTGGAGCCAACATGGGTATCCAGGTCCCGCTGTTGGTTATTGACCGGAGAACCGCCTCGGCCATGTCTCAGATGTCTCCAACCCGTAGGGTCTACACACTTAAGGTTCTTGACGCTTAGGGTTGTATGAATATGAGTATGCAGCAAACCGAAGTTGTTCGAGTCCCTGATGAGATCCCTGACGCCACGAGGATTTCCAAATGGTCCGGAGGTAAAGAATTATATATAGGAAGTGTTGTTTCGCCATCGGAGAGTTTCGGGGTCACCAAGATTGTACCAAGACCACCGGAAGGGTCCCGGGTCCACCGGTGGGGCCACCTTATCCCGAGGGCCCTCTGGGCTGAAGTGGGAGGAACCAGCCCCGTGGGCTGGTGCGCCTCTGGCCTCCTGCGCCTAGGGTTGAAACCCTAGCGGGGGCGCCTCTTGCCTTGGGGGCAAGCCTCCCTTGGTCACCGCCCCATCTAGATGGGATCTAGAGGGGCCGGGCGCCTCAAGGGGGGCCTATATAAGGAGGGAGGGAGGGCAGCGGCACCCCAAGTCTTGGCGCCCTCCCCGCCACACCTCCTCCTCCTCCCGTAGTTGCTTGGCGGCCTCGCCGGAGTTCGTCTGCATCCACCACCACGCCGTCAGGTTGCTGGATCTTCATCAACCTCTCCTTCCCCTCATCGATCAAGACGGCGATACGCCACGCTGACCGCACGTGTGTTGAACGCGGAGGTGCCGTCCGCTCGACGCTAGGATCTCCGTGATTTGGATCACGACGAGAACGACTCCTCAACCCCGCTTCTTGAACGCTTCGCACGCGATCTACAAGGGTATGTAGATGCATCTCTCTCTCTCGTTGCTAGATGAACTCATAGATGGATCTTGGTGAACGTAGGAAAATTTTATTTTATGCAACGTTCTCCAACAGTTACCACCGGAGCTTTTGAAACCTACTGATCAGGGGGATGATAGTGTTGATCATATGGTTAATGGTGCTACTAATCCGAGTCAAGATGTTGCAGGAAACAGTGAAAAGAATGTGGCAGAAAATGGCAATTTGCATCATGATTTTATGCTGCACATCAGTCCAAATCCGACCAGCGCCGAACACGAGGATGATCCGGCTGCGGCTGCCGATCCCGAGAGATCTGGCGGCGCAGGATCCTGCGCGCCTGCGGCGGCAGGCGCTGATCTGGCAGCTGGCGGGTCCGCTGCTGGTGTCTCCGCATGCCGCACGTGTCCTGGTGGGCCGACACGGGTGTGTCACCTAGCCCCGCCACCTCTCCGCGTCATGATGACTCTGGCGAACGGGCCCATGGGCGTGTGTCGCTTGTCCATCACCCCGCCCTGTCGCCTGAGTGGGCATGTGATCCCATGCCTGACCGTGTCTCAGCCGAGGCGGATCGGCCCGTCTTGTCGCCTGCGCGGGCGCGTGATCCCACGTCCGACTGCGTCTCTGTCGAGGAGGATCGGCCCGCTACGCCTGGTGGATCGTCTGTGGCTGCTGCTCCTGAAGGAAATATGCCCTAGAGGCAATAATAAAGTTATTATTTATTTCCTCATATCATGATAAATGTTTATTATTCATGCTAGAATTGTATTAACCGGAAACATGTTACAGGTGTGAATACATATACAAACTTAATGTCACTAGTATGCCTCTACTTGACTAGCTCATTGATCAAAGATGGTTATGTTTCCTAACCATAGACATGTGTTGTCATTTGATTAATGGGATCACATCATTAGGAGAATGATGTGATTGACTTGACCCATTCCGTTAGCTTAGCACTTGATCGTTTAGTATATTGCTATTGCTTTCTTCATGACTTATACAAGTTCCTATAACTATGAGATTATGCAACTCCCGTTTACCGAAGCAACACTTTGTGTGCTAAAAGGAGCTCTACAGGTGTCTCCAAAGTGTTGGGGAACGTAGTAATTTCAAAAAATTTCCTACGATCACGCAAGACCATGGTGATGGCAACGAGAGGGGAGAGGTCCGCCCACGCACTCAGAGACCGGAAAGCGAAGCGCTATAACAACGCTGTTGATGTAGTCGACGCTCCACGATCCGACCGATCCAAGCACCGAACGACGGCACCTCCGAAGTTCTGCACACGCTCAGCTCGATGACGATCCCCGACCGATCCAGCAAAGTGTCGGGATGAGTTCCACAAGACGACGGGCAGGATGATGTTGATGCTCCATCGACGCAGGGCTTCGCCTTAAGCTCCGCGACGATATGATTCTCCGCCAGGCTTCCCTAAGCTCCATGACGATATGACCGGTGGAATATGGTGGAAGGGGCACCGACATGGCTAAGGCAAGATCCGAGATCAACTTGTGTGTCATGGGGTGCCCCTGCCCCTGTGATATAAAGGAGGCAAGGGGAGGTGGCCGCCCTAGGGGAGGCGCGACAGAGGAGTCCTACTCCCACCGAGTAGGACTCCCTCTCCTAGTTGGACTAGGATTGGAGGAGGAGAAGGGGAAGGCCGCCGCCTTCCTTGTCCTATTCGACTAGAGGGGAGGCAGCCCACCTTGGGCTGCCCTTCCTCTCTCCTATGGCCCATTAAGGCCCATTGACTCCCGGGGTTCCGTAACCTCCTGCATCTCTAAAATCCCGATTTCACCCGAACACTTCCGATGTCCAAATGTAGGCTTCCAATATATCAATCTTTATGTCTCGACCATTTCGAGACTCCTCGCCATGTCCGTGATCACATCCGGACTCAACAACCTTCGTGCATCAATACTTATAAACTCATTATGAACTGTCATCGAAACGTTGTTGCATGGACCCTACGGTTCGAGAACTATGTAGACATGACCTAGAACCATTCTCGTCAATAACCAATAGCGGAACCTCGGATGCCCATATTGGTTCCTACATATTCTACGAAGATCTTTATCGGTCAAACCGCATAACGACATAATGTTGTTCCCTTTGTCATCGGTATATTATTTACCCGAGATTCGATCGCTTGTATCCAATACCTAGTTCAATCTCGCTATCGTAAGTCTCTTTACTCGCTCCGTAATACATCATCTCACAACTAACTCATTAGTTGTAATGCTTGCAAGGCTTAAGTGATGTGCATCACCGAGAAGGCCTCGAGATACCTCTCCACAATCGGAGGACAAAACCTAATCTTGAAATACGCCAACCCAACAAGTACCTTTGAGACACCTGTAGTACTCCTTTATAATCACCCAGCTTACGCCAGACGCTTGGTAGTACCCAAAGTGTTCCTCCGTAAACGGAGTTGCATAATCTCATAGTTATAGGAACATGTATGGGTCATGAAGAAAGCATTAACATACTAAACGATCAAGTGTTAAGCTAACGGAATGGGTCATGTCAATCAGATCATTCAACTAATGATGTGACCTTGTTAATCAAATAACAACTCCTTGTTCATGGTTAGAAACATAACCATCTTTGATTAACAAGCTAGTCTAGTAGAGGCATACTAGTGACATACTGCTTGTCTATATATTCACACATGTATTATGTTTCCGTTAATACAATTCTAGCATGAATAATAAACATTTATCATGATATAAGGAAATAAATAATAACTTTATTATTGCCTCTAGGGCATATTTCCTTCAGCCTCCCACTTGCACTAGAGTCAATAATCTAGATTACAAAGTAATGATCCTAACACCCATGGAGTCTTGGTGCTGATCATGTTTTGCTCGTGGAAGAGGCTTAGTCAACGGGTCTGCAACATTCAGATCCGTATGTATTTTGCAAATCTCTATGTCTCCCATTTGGACTTGGTCCCAATGGAATTGAAGCGCCTCTTGATGTGCTTGGTCCTCTTGTGAAATCTGGATTCCTTTGCCAAGGCAATTGCACCAAGATTGTCACAGAAGATCTTCATCGGTCCCGATGCACTAGGTATGACACCTAGATCGGAAATGAACTCTTTCATCCGCATTCTTCATTCGCCGCTTCAAGCAGCTATGTACTCCGCTTCACATGTAGATCCCGCCACGACGCTTTGTTTAGAACTGCACCAACCGACAGCTCCACCGCTTAATAAAAACACGATCCGGTTTATGCATTTAGAATCGTCTCGATCAGTGTCAAAGCTTGCATCGACGTAACCATTTACGACTAGCTCTTTGTCACCTCCATATACGAGAAACATATCCTTAGTCCTTTTCGTATTTCAGATGTTCTTGACCGCTGTCCAAAGGATCCACCTCGATTACTTTGGTACCTTCCCCGCCAAGCTTACAGCTAAGCATACGTCAGTCCGGTACACAGATTGCATACATGATAGAGCCTATGGCTGAAGCATAGGAACATCTTTCATTTTCTCTATCTTCTCATTGTGGTCGGGCATTGAGTCCGACTCAATCTTACACCTTGTAACACAGTAAAAACCTTTCTTTGCCTGATCCATTTTGAACTTCTTCAAAACTTTATCAAGGTATGTGCTTTGTGAAAGTCCAATTAAGCCGCCTTGATCTATCTCTATAGATCTTGATGCCCAATATGTAAGCAGCTTCACCGAGGTCTTTCATTGAAAAACTTTTATTCAAGTATCCTTTATGCTATCCAGAAATTCTATATCATTTCCAATCAATAATATGTCGCCACATATAATATTAGAAATGCTACAGAGCTCCCACTCACTTTCTTGTAAATACAAAGCTTCTCCAAAAGTCTCAGATAAACCCATATGCTTTGATCACACTATCAAAGCGCTTATTCCAACTCCGAGAGGCTTGCACTGCACTATAAATTGATCGTTGAGCTTGCACACTTTGTTAGCACCCTTGATCGACAAAACCTTCTGGTTGCATCATATACAACTCTTCTTCTAGAAATCCATTCAAGAATGCGTTTTTACATCCATTTGCCAAATTTCATAATCATAAATGCGCAATTGCTAACATGATTCGGACAGACTTAAGCATCGCCACGGTGAGAAAGTCTCATCGTAGTCAACCCCTTGAACTTGTCGAAAACCTTTTGCAACAAGTCGAGCTTTGTAGACAGCTACATTACCATCGGCGCCACCTTCTTCTTAAAGATCCATTTATTTTCAATGGCTTGCCGATCATCGGCAAGTCAACCAAAGTCCATACTTTGTTCTCATACATGGATCCCATCTCAGATTTCATGGCTTCCAGCCATTTTGTGGAATCTGGCTCACCATCGCTTCTTCATAGTTTGTAGGTTCGCCATGGTCAAGTAACATGACTTCCGTAATAGGATTACCGCATCACTGCGCGCGATTTTACTCGTCGACCCACGAGGTTCAAGAGTAACTTGATCCAAGCTTCATGATCATCATCATTAGTTTCCTCACTAATTGGTGTAGTTGTCACAGAACCATTTCTTGTGATGAACTACTTTCCAATAAGGGAGCAGATACAGCTTATCTCATCAAGTTCTACTTTCCTCCCACTCACTTCTTTCGAGAGAAACTCCTTCTAGAAAGGATCCGAATTTAGCAACGAAAATCTTGCCTTCAGATCTGTGATAGAAGGTGTACCCAACAGTCTCCTTTGGGTATCCTATGAAGACACATTTTTCCGATTTGGGTTCGAGCTTATCCGGTTGAAGTTTCTTCACATAAGCATCGCAGCCCCAAACTTTAAGAAACGATAACTTTGGTTTCTTGCCAAACCATAGTTCATAAGGCGCCGCCTCAACGGATTTTGACGGTGTCCTATTCAACGTGAATGCGCCGCCTCTAAAGCATAACCCCAAAACGATAGCGTAAATCGGAAATAGACATCATAGATCGCACCATATCTAGTAAAGTACGACACGACGCTCGACACACCATTTCTCCGTGGTGTTCCGGTATGGAGTTGCAAAACTATTCCACATTGTTTCAAATGTAAACCAAACTCAGAACTCAAATATTCTCCTCCACGATCAGATCAGAAATTTTATTTTCTTGTTACGATGATTTTCCACTTCACTCAAATTCTTTGAACTTTTCAAATGTTTCAGATTTGTGTTTCATTAAGTAGATATACCCATATCTGCTCAAATCATCCGTGAAGGTGAGAAAATAACGATATTCGCCATGAGCCTCAACATTCATTGACCACAAACATCAGTATGTATGATTTCCAACAAATCAGTTGCTCGCCCATAGTTCCGAGAACGGCGTTTGGTCATCTTGCCCATGAGGCACGGTTCGCAAGTACCAAGTGATTCATAATCAAGTGATTCCGTAAGCCCATCAAGATGGAGTTTCTTCATGCTTTACAATCGATATGACCTAAACGGCAAGTGCACAAATAAGTTGCACTATCATTATCAACTCTACATCTTTTGGTTTCAACATTATGAATATGTGTATCACTACTGTCGAGATTCAACAAGAATAGACCATTCTTCAAGGGTGCATGACCATAAAAGATATTATTCATATAAATAGAACAACCATTATTCTCTCGATTTAATGAATAACCGCCTCGCATTAAACAAGATCCAGATATAATGTTCATGCTCAACGCTGGCACCAAATAACAATTATTTAGGTCTAAAACTAATCCCAAGGTAGATGTAGAGGTAACGCGTGTCAATCGCGATCACATTGACTTTGGAACCATTTCCCACGCCGCATCGTCACCTCGCCCTTTGCCAATGCTCGCTTATTCCAGTAGTCCCTGCTTCGAGTTGCAAATATTAGCAACGTAACCAGATCAAATACCCAAAGCTACTACGAGCTCTAGTAAGGTACACATCAATAACATGTATATCATATATACCTTTGTTCACCTTGCCATCCTTTTTATCCGCCAAATACTTGGGGCAGTTCCGCCCAAAGGTCCGTCTGCTTGCAGAAAACACTCGGCCAGTGCTTAGGTCCAGACTTGGGTTTCTTCTCTGATCAGCAACTTTCTTGCTGTTCTTTTGAAGTTTCCTTCTTCTTCCTTTGCCCTTTTCTTGAAACTAGTGGTCTTGTTGACCATCAACACTTGATGCTCTTTTTGATTTCTACCTCCGCAGCTTTTAGCATCGCCAAGAGCTCAGAATTGTCTTAGTCATCCCTTGCATATTATAGTTCATCACGAAGCTCTTGTAGCTTGGTGGCAGTGATTGGAGAATTTCAATGACACTATCATCCGGAAGATTAACTCCCAGCTGAATTAAGTGATTGTTATACCTGCACATTTTGAGTATGTGCTCACCGACGTAACTATTCTCCTCCATCTTGCAGCTATAGAACTTATTGAGACTTCATATCTCTCAATCCGGCATTTGCTTGAAATATTAACTTCAACTCCTGAACATCTCATATGCTCCATGACGCTCAAAACGCCGTTGAAGACCCGGTTCTAAGCCGTAGCATGGCACACTCGAACTATAGAGTAGTCATCAGCTCGCTTGCCGACGCTCACAACTTCGCTCAAAGATCCGCAGCAGTTCGCTACCCAAATGGTGCTTCCAGATTTAATTTTTCTCAGCAGCAATGAGGATAATCCTCGTTACGGACCCAGTCCGTAATTGCTACCATCATCTTTCAACTTTGCTTTCAAGGAACGCATTAAAATTCAACTAACAACAAAGACGAGCCATCTATCTACAAGAAACATAGACAAGCAAAATACTATCAGTACTAAGTTCATGATAAATTTAAGTTCAATTAATCATATTAAAAACTCCCACTTAGACAGTACATCTCTAGTCATCTAAGTGATCACGTGATCCAAATCAACTAAACCATGTCCCATCATCACGTGAGACGGAGTAGTTTCAATGGTGAACATCACTATGTTGATCATATCTACTATATGATTCACGCTCGACCTTTCGGTCTCCGTGTTCCGAGGCCATATCTGTTATATGCTAGGCTCGCCAAGTTTAACCTGAGTATTCTGCAGTGCAACTGTTTTGCACCCGCTGTAGATGGACGAGAACTTATCACACCCGATCATCACGCGGTGTCCGGGTACTACGAACTTTGGCAACGGTGCATACTCAGTGAGAACACTTCTTGATAATTTTAGTGAGAGATCATCTTATAATGCTACCGCAATCAAAGCAAGATAAGATGCATAAAGGATAAACATCACATGCAATCAATATAAGTGATATGATATGGTCATCATCATCTTGTGCTTGTGATTCCATCGCCAAGCACCGCCATGATCACCATCGCCACCGCGCGACACCTTGATCTCCATCGAGCATCGTTGTCGCCTCGCCAACTATTGCTTCTACGACTATCGCTACTCCTTAGTGATAAAGTAAAGCAATTACATGGCGCTTGCATTTCATACAATAAAGCGACAACCATATGGCTCTGCCATTGTCGATAACTTGGTTACAAAACATGATCATCTCATACAATAAAATATAGCATCACGCCTTGACCATATCACATCACAACATGCCCTGCAAAACAAGTTAGACGCCCTCTACTTTGTTGTTGCAAGTTTTACGTGGCTGCTACGGGCTGAGCAAGAACCGTTTTACCTACGATCAAAACCACAACGATATTTCACAAATAGACTCCGCTTTAACCTTCTCAAGGACCGGGCGAGCCACACTCGGTTCAACTAAAGTGAGAGAGACAGACACCGCCGTCACCTTTAAGCAACGAAAGTGCTCTGAGCGGTGAAACCAGTCTCAGAAGCGCACGCTGAATGTCGGTCCGGCCGCTTCATCTCACAATACCGCTGAACCAAAGTATGACATGCTGGTAGGCAGATGACTTGTATCGCCCACAACTCACTTGTGTTCTACTCGCATATGACATCAACGATAAAACCAGGCTCGATGCCATCGCTGGGGAACGAGTAATTTCAAAAATTTTCCTACGATCACGCAAGACCATGGTGATGGCAACGAGAGGGGAGAGGTCCGCCCACGCACTCAGAGACCGAAGCGAAGCGCTATAACAACGCTGTTGATGTAGTCGACGCCTCCACGATCCGACCGATCCAAGCACCGAACGACGGCACCTCCGAAGTTCTGCACACGCTCAGCTCGATGACGATCCCCGACCGATCCAGCAAAGTGTCGGGATGAGTTCCACAAGACGACGGCGCAGGACGATGTTGATGCTCCACCGACGCAGGGCTTCGCTTAAGCTCCGCGACGATATGACTTCTCCGCGCAGGCTTCTAAGCTCCGCGACGATATGACCAAGTGGAATATGGTGGAAGGGGCACCGCACATGGCTAAGGCAAGATCCGAGATCAACTTGTGTGTCATGGGTGCCCCTGCCTCAGATATATAAAGGAGGCAAGGGGAGGTGGCCGCCCTAGGGGAGGCGACCAGAGGAGTCCTACTCCCACCGAGTAGGACTCCCTCCTAGTTGGACTAGGATTGGAGGAGGGAGAAGGGAAGGGCGCCGCTTCCTTGTCCTATTCGACTAGAGGAGGGCAGCAGCCCACCTTGGGCTGCCCTTCCTCTCTCCTATGGCCCATTAAGGCCCATTGACTTCCGGGGTTCCGTAACCTCCTGCATCTCAGAAAATCCCGATTTCACCCGAACACTTCCATGTCCAAATGTAGGCTTCCAATATATCAATCTTTATGTCTCGACCATTTCGAGACTCCTCGCCATGTCCGTGATCACATCCGGACTCAACAACCTTCGTGCATCAATACTTATAAACTCATTATGAACTCGTCATCAAACGTTAAGCGCAAGTGGACCCTACGGGTTCGAGAACTATGTAGACATGACCTAGAACCATTCTCGTCAATAACCAATAGCGGAACCTGGATGCCCATATTGGTTCCTACATATTCTACGAAGATCTTTATCGGTCAAACCGCATAACTATATACGTTGTTCCTTTGTCATCGGATATGTTATTTACCCGAGATTCGATCGCTTGTATCCAATACCTAGTTCAATCTCGCTATCGTAAGTCTCTTTACTCGCTCCGAATACATCATCTCACAACTAACTCATTAGTTGTAATGCTTGCAAGGCTTAAGTGATGTGCATCACCGAGAAGGCCTGAGATACCTCTCCGACAATCGGAGTGACAAAACCTAATCTTGAAATACGCCAACCCAACAAGTACCTTTGGAGACACCTGTAGTACTCCTTTATAATCACCCAGCCACGCTAGACGCTTGGTAGTACCCAAAGTGTTCCTCCGTAAACGGAGTTGCATAATCTCATAGTTATAGGAACATGTATGGGTCATGAAGAAAGCATTAACATACTAAACGATCAAGTGTTAAGCTAACGGAATGGGTCATGTCAATCAGATCATTCAACTAATGATGTGACCTTGTTAATCAAATAACAACTCCTTGTTCATGGTTAGGAAACATAACCATCTTTGATTAACAAGCTAGTCTAGTAGAGGCATACTAGTGACATACTGTTTGTCTATATATTCACACATGTATTATGTTTCCGTTAATACAATTCTAGCATGAATAATAAACATTTATCATGATATAAGGAAATAAATAATAACTTTATTATTGCCTCTAGGGCATATTTCCTTCAGCCTCCCACTTGCACTAGAGTCAATAATCTAGATTACAAAGTAATGATCCTAACACCCATGGAGTCTTGGTGCCGATCATGTTTTGCTCGTGGAAGAGGCTTAGTCAACGGTCTGCAACATTCAGATCCGTATGTATTTTGCAAATCTCTATGTCTCCCATTTGGACTTGGTCCCAATGGCATTGAAGCGCCTCTTGATGTGCTTGGTCCTCTTGTGAAACCTGGATTCCTTTGCCAAGGCAATTGCACCAAGATTGTCACAGTAAGATCTTCATCAGTCCCGATGCACTAGGTATGACACCTAGATCGAAATGAACTCTTTCATCCGCATCTTCATTCGCTGCTTCAAGCAGCTATGTACTCCGCTTCACATGTAGATCCCGCCACGACGCTTTGTTTAGAACTGCACCAACCGACAGCTCCACCGCTTAATAAAAACACGATCCGTTTGCGATTTAGAATCGTCTCGATCAGTCAAAGCTTGCATCGACGTAACCATTTACGACTAGCTCTTTGTCACCTCCATATACGAGAAACATATCCTTAGTCCTTTTCGTATTTCAGATGTTCTTGACCGCTGTCCAAAGGATCCACTCGATTACTTTGGTACCTTCCCGCCAAGCTTACAGCTAAGCATACGCCGTGTCCGGTACACAAGATTGCATACATGATAGAGCCTATGGCTGAAGCATAGGAACATCTTTCATTTTCTCTATCTTCTCGTGGTCGGGCATTGAGTCCGACTCAATCTTACACCTTGTAACACAGTAAAAACCTTTCTTTGCTGATCCATTTTGAACTTCTTCAAAACTTTATCAAGGTATGTGCTTTGTGAAAGTCCAATTAAGCGCCTTGATCTATCTCTATAGATCTTGATGCCCAATATGTAAGCAGCTTCACCGAGGTCTTTCATTGAAAAACTTTTATTCAAGTATCCTTTATGCTATCCAGAATTCTATATCATTTCCAATCAATAATATGTCGCCAACATATAATATTAGAAATGCTACAGAGCTCCCACTCACTTTCTTGTAAATACAAAGCTTCCCAAAAGTCCAGATAAACCCATATGCTTTGATCACACTATCAAAGCGCTTATTCCAACTCCGAGAGGCTTGCACCGCACTATAAATTGATCGTTGAGCTTGCACACTTTGTTAGCACCCTTTGATCGACAAAACCTTCTGGTTGCATCATATACAACTCTTCTTCTAGAAATCCATTCAAGAATGCGGTTTTACATCCATTTGCCAAATTTCATAATCATAAATGCGCAATTGCTAACATGATTCGGACAGACTTAAGCATCGCCACGGGTGAGAAAGTCTCATCGAGTCAACCCCTTGAACTTGTCGAAAACCTTTGCAACAAGTCGAGCTTTGTAGATGCTACATTACCATCGGCGCCCTTCTTCTTAAAGATCCATTTATTTTCAATGGCTTGCCGATCATCGGCAAGTCAACCAAAGTCCATACTTTGTTCTCATACATGGATCCCATCTCAGATTTCATGGCTTCCACCATTTTGTGAATCTGGGCTCACCATCGCTTCTTCATAGTTTGTAGGTTCGCCATGGTCAAGTAACATGACTTCCGCAATAGGATTACCGCATCACTCGGGTGCGATTTTACTCGTTGACCCACGAGGTTCAAGAGTAACTTGATCTCAAGCTTCATGATCATCATCATTAGTTTCTCACTAATTGGTGTAGTTGTCACAGAACCATTTCTTGTGATGAACTACTTTCCAATAAGGGAGCAGATACAGCTTATCTCATCAAGTTCTACTTTCCTCCCACTCACTTCTTTCGAGAGAAACTCCTTCTAGAAAGGATCCGAATTTAGCAACGAAAATCTTGCCTTCAGATCTGTGATAGAAGGTGTACCCAACAGTCTCCTTTGGGTATCCTATGAAGACACATTTTTCCGATTTGGGTTCGAGCTTATCCGTTGAAGTTTCTTCACATAAGCATCGCAGCCCCAAACTTTAAGAAACGACAACTTTGGTTTCTTGCCAAACCATAGTTCATAAGGCGCCGCTCAACGGATTTTGACGGTGTCCTATTCAACGTGAATGCGCCGCCTCTAAAGCATAACCCCAAAACGATAGCGTAAATCGGAATAGACATCATAGATCGCACCATATCTAGTAAAGTACGACACGACGCTCGACACACCATTTCTCCGTGGTGTTCCGGTATGGAGTTGCTAAACTATTCCACAATTTTTCAAATGTAAACCAAACTCAGAATCTCAAATATTCTCCTCCACGATCAGATCGAGAAATTTTATTTTCTTGTTACGATGATTTTCCACTTCACTCTGAAATTCTTTGAACTTTTCAAATGTTTCAGATTTGTGTTTCATTAAGTAGATATACCCATATCTGCTCAAATCATCTCGTGAAGGTGAGAAAATAACGATATTCGCCATGAGCCTCAACATTCATTGGACCACAAACATCAAGATGTATGATTTCCAACAAATCAGTTGCTCGCCCATAGTTCCGAGAACGGCTTTTGGTCATCTTGCCCATGAGGCACGGTTCGCAAGTACCAAGTGATTCATAATCAAGGATTCCGTGCCCATCAAGATGGAGTTTCTTCATGCTTTTTACACCGATATGACCTAAACGGCAAGTACACAAATAAGTTGCACTATCATTATCAACTCGCATCTTTTGGTTTCAACATTA
The DNA here is from genome assembly GCA_021605205.1 of Aegilops longissima. Classification (NCBI taxonomy): domain Eukaryota; kingdom Viridiplantae; phylum Streptophyta; class Magnoliopsida; order Poales; family Poaceae; genus Aegilops; species Aegilops longissima. The sequence continues at coordinate 427 of JAHIAM010017198.1, read as the reverse complement.
TGAATATGTGTATCACTATCGCGAGATTCAACAAGAATAGACCATTCTTCAAGGGTGCATGACCATAAAAGATATTATTCATATAAATAGAACAACCATTATTCTCTCGATTTAATGAATAACCGCCTCGCATTAAACAAGATCCAGATATAATGTTCATGCTCAACGCTGGCACCAAATAACAATTATTTAGGTCTAAAACTAATCCCAAGGTAGATGTAGAGATAACGTCAATCATGATCACATTGACTTTGGAACCATTTCCACGCCAAGATCGCCACCTCGCCCTTGCTGCTGCTCGCTTATTCCAGTAGTCCCCTGCTTCGAAGTTGCAAATATTAGCAACGAACCAGATCAAATACCCAAAAGCTACTACGAGCTCTAGTAAGGTACACATCAATAACATGTATATCATATATACCTTTGT
>JAHIAM010017197.1:0-53000 GCA_021605205.1 Aegilops longissima | reverse complement strand
ACCCCTAAATGTCGAGGCACCAAGAACAATGTTCTCGCCACAAAACCATCGAACGATTCCAAGATACCCGTGATCCTAAAAAAAAATTTAGTGAAATTTGAGGAGAGAAAAGTCAAAACTCTACGCCAGATACCTCACCAGAGCGATTTAAGGACCGAGGAGTAAAAGAATCCTACTCCGATATATATAATCCTAAGACTCAAAACATTTTCCGCTCTAGACTCAACAACGCCAAAGAAACAATCAAGTAGGGGCTCCTAAGTCGGGAAGGCTCGATTACCAACTTATAACGCCTCGATGCGGCTATATCTCCCACATGTCAAGCACGACTTAGAGGCATAACCGCATTGAAAGCAATGTCGCAAGTGAGGTAATCTTCACACAACCCATGTAATACATAAGGAAAGAGATACATAGTTGGCTTACAATCGCCACTTCACACAATACATGAGTAAAACATTACATCATACAGATACAACCAAGGTCCGACTACGGAACCAAAATAAAAGAAGACTACCCCAAATGCTACACAGATCCCCGATCGTCCCAACTGGCTCCACTATCGATCAACTCAAACGAAACAACACAATGAACAAGATCTTCATCGAGCTCCTCCTTGAGCTCGGGAAGGCCACCTACACGGTTTCATCGGCACCGCAAACTGGTTTTGAAGTATCTGTGAGTCACGGGACTCGCAATCTCACACCCGAGATCAAGACTATTTAAGCTTAAAGGTAGGACAGAGTAGTGAGGTGGAGCTGCAGCAAGCGACTAGCATATCTGGTGGCTAACATACGCAAAAGAGAGCGAGAAGAGAAGCAAAGCACGGTCGAACAACTATGATCAAGAAGTGATCCTGAAACTACTTACGCCAAACATAACTCCAACACTGGTTCACTTCCCGGACTCACGAGAAGAGACCATCACGGTTACACACGCGTTGGTGTATTTTAAATAAGATCAACTTCGGTTTTCTACAACCGACATTAACAAATTCCCATCTGCCACATAACCGCGGGCACGGCTTTCGAAAGTTCAAACCCTGCAGGGTGTCCCAACTTAGCCCATGATAAGCTCTCGCGATCAACGAAGGATATTCTTCTCCCGAAGACCCGATCAGTCTCGAATCCGCCACAAGACATTTCACAGCAATAAAACAAGACCAGCAAAGCCGCCGATGTACCGACAAACCCGATAGGAGCTGCACATATCTCGCTCGTGGCAACACCGGATGAGACATCCTACGAGTAAAACCAAACCTCGAGTTGCCACGAGGGGCCCCGCAGTCTATTTCGGTTCAGGCCAAGACTTAGAGAAGCACCGCCCGGGGCTAAATAAAGATGACCCTTGGGCTCCGAAACCCAAGGAAAAAGGATCAGGTGAGGCAAATGGTAAAACCAATGTTGGGCCTTGCTGGAAAAGTCTTATTCAAAGCGAACTGTCAAGGGGGTCCCATAAATCACCCGACCGCTGTTAGGGACGCAAAAACCGGGAACATAATACCGATATGACGGAAACTAGGGCGGCAAGAGTGGAACAAAACACCAGGTATAAGGCCGAGCCTTCCACCCTTTACCAAGTATATAGATGCATTAATAATATAAGATATATTGTGATATCCCAACAAGTAAACATGTTCCAACAAGGAACAACATCTCCATGTTCCAACAAGGAACAAACTTCATCTTCACCTGCAACTAACAACGCTATAAGAGGGGCTGAGCAAAGCGGTAACATAGCCAAACAACGGTTTGCTAGGAAAGGATGGTTAGGGGCTTGACATGGCAACATGGGAGGCATGATATAACAAGTGGTAGGCATCGCAGCATAGGCATAGCAAAAGAGCGAGCATCTAGCAAGCAAAGATAGAAGTGATTCCGAGGGTATGGTCATCTTGCCTGAAATCCCGCAAGGAAGAAGAACGTATCCATGAAGAAGACAAACGGACGAAGTCGAATGAATCCTCACAACTCCGAACGAAACCGGCTAACGAGAGAAGCAAACCGAAAGAAGCAAACAACATAGTAAACAACCATCACATAAACATGTCATGATGCACAAACAAGTATGATGCATGTCCGGTTTAATGAGGCATGGCATGGCAATATGCACAAACAACACTACAAGTTAAGTGGAGCTCAATATGCAACGGGTTGCATATTGACAAAACACCACAACACTTATTTAGTTCTCTCCCGATTAGGTACTCAACAATATTAAATGTTATTAAACATGGCAAGAGGTGAAGCAAAAGAAACTAACTGTTTAGGCAAGATTAAATGAGGCCGGAAACAACGAACAACAATTCCGGAAAATCCCCATATGCATATTTCGAATTTGGTACTGATCTGACCTAAAGCATATTTTAGAGTTGTTAAACATGCAAAGTAAAGCTACTATGTTAATCTATGCATCTTTCTACCCCATTTACATATAAAGAACATTTAATTCCGAGCTACGGTTATTTAGTTATGAATTAAAGCATTTTAACATGGCATTTAAGCAAATTAATGCAAACAACAATTATAAGCATTTTAATGTTGTTATCATGATGCGGATGACATGAGCAAGTTTTATGCAATATTATGAAAACGTTAACATGAGCATTATGAAGCATTGTGTCACCGTGGTGGAAGAAAGGGGTGCCACGGCAACGAATCCGAAAATGGTGCCACGGCAACATATCGGTTCCGACAGCTCATCGAGATGTCGGTGCAAAAGAAAGCGTGAGCGTGTCATGCAAGGGTGGTGGGGTGATGCCGATTACCGGGTTCCCGCGGAACGGTGGCATGGCAAAAGAGGGGCATCGCAAGGATGATTCGATCACGGCGGTCGTCACGGGTTATACCTCCGGAGCGTTCAAACGGGACGGTTCGCGTTTCGCAGAGGGAAGTAGACGTTCACGGGTCGTCGAGGGAAGTAGAGGAAGTAGTCGTACACGGCGTGAGGAAGTAGACGTTCATGTTCGATGGTAGTGGTACATCTTGTCATCGGAAGTAGTTGTTCATGTCCCGTGGATGTTCGGGTCGACGGTAGAGGAACTTAATGCATCACCGGGTGTAGTCGAACTCGGTGTCCTCGGGGCATCGGTCGTAGTCGTGGTACTTGCCGGTTCCAAAACGTTCATCGGTAGTGGAACTTGGCGCTTGAGGTTCGAATACCGGTCGGACGTGCAACCGCTCATAAACAAACTTGGCGATCCGGGTCAAGTACTTGGCGAGTCCGCACGTAGAGGTACTTGGCGCTTCCGGTTCGGTGGTCGCTCGGGCGGCGATGTCGTGGTACTTGTCGGTCCGGTCTTGGCGGTGTAGATGTACACGCTGTAGGGGTACTTGTCGCCTCATCGGGTGTAGTTGTACATGAAGGACTTGATGAATCCGGGGACTTGGCGATCCAAAATTTCTCCTGTTCGGTAGGCATCGTGATGCAGCTCGAGGCCGAGGCCACGATGGGCGCCGCCGATCGATGGGGACGACGAAGAAGGCACAAAGCAGGAGCAGCAGAGAACTAGGCGCGGGGACCAAACCGAGGCGGGGCTGAGGCCACAGTGGCGCGGCGACGAGCCGCGCCGGCCGGGCGAGGAGGTGGAGCTGCAAGGCGGACGAGGCGGCAGAGGGAGAGATGGCGGCGGATCCGCCAGAAGAGGCGGAGGCGGCAAGCCGGGCGAGGAGACCGGCGCAGGGACGGATGGCGCCGGTGGAGGAAGGAGCACGGTGGCGCCATGGCCCGAGGGCCGCCGGAGTTGGCCGGGCGCGGGCCGCAGGGCGACGGAGGGCCGCGGGGCTCGCTGGAAGGAGGGCACGACGGCCGCGAGGAGGCCACCGGGGGGGGGGGGTCCGGCCTGGACGTTGACGAGGGCGACGGGGATCGGGTGCGGCGTCGGCGAGAGGGTCGGGTGCAGTGGGGGGCGACGAGGGAGAGATCGAGGGGAAAGGGAGAGGGGAGATCGGGCGCAGAAGCGAGCGGGAGCGAGGGTAGGTGACGGCGCCGAGGGGAAAACAGAGGGAGAGATTGAGATCGATGGGAGTGAGGTGGAGGTCGGGCTAGGGTTAGAAGGGGCTTTAGGTGGGCCTTGGGCCTCGGGAGGCTAGGCCGGCCTGGTGGAGGAGAAAGGCCAGGGGCCGGCTGGGCCTGCGGGAGGTTGGGAGCAAGATGGGATCGAGAGGGATGGGGGATCGGGAAGGACGAGGGGGGCTGGCCTGGGCTGGCTGGCTCTCTCTCACTAAAAAAGAAAAGAGAAAAGAAAGAAACGAAGATTAAGAAAGAAAAGAAAGAGAGGTTAGAGGAAGAAGTTGGACATGGGGATTATTTTCCCGGACTCACAAAAATATGAGGAATTTAACAAAAATGGCCCGAGGATTTTTGGTGGAACTCCGAAAATGATGACATAAAATTGGCAAGGTTTTGAGGTCAACTCGAGCGTAAGAGGCATGGGATTTATTTTGCAAGTGGGTTATGGTGATTCCAAAACAATGGAATATTTTTAATATAGCTCCCTAATATTGGGAGGATATGTTATAAAGAGAAGTCACAAGTGAATTCCCTCGATTTAAATGGACCGAAGATCCATGCAATTTATTTAGTTGAGTTTTAAAAATTAATGATATGATGGCATGATGAGATGATGCAATGCGAGAGATGACATGATGAATGCTCAAAAAACAAATCACACGACAAAAACTCGAAACCCCGAAGGCAATCAAGCTCCGGTCTTGGGGCCACAACACTCCACCACTATTTAGAGGATCTCGCCCCAGATCTAGGATGGCACCGAGGAAAAGGAAGAGGAAGATGAGAGGTAAAACTAAGTTGCTTCTTTGACAAACGAGTGAAACCAAAGAACCTTGAGAGGTTGAACAAAATGAAAGAAAGAAAACAACGAAGATGAAGAAAGTTGAAAACACTCATTAGAAAAGAGGAACAAGGATACGATTTAAAACCAAGAGGTTTAGTGATAAGATAGATACTGAAACCACTCCGTTAAAACTAGATCGAGAAGGAGTAAGAATGATATAATTTGGGCAGCACCACTGAAAATGGAAGGAATTGAACATGAACTTGAGAAGATGGGATGATAGTTGATGAAATCCACAACACACTGCCTCCGGAACTGTTGATATAATTTAAGCGTGCGGAGCCTACGGGTTCGAGAACTATGTAGACATGACCTAGAACTATTCTTGGTCAATAACCAATAGCGGAACCTGGATGCCCATATTGGCTCCTACATATTCTACGAAGATCTTTATCGGTCAAACCGCATAACAACATACGTTGTTCCTTTGTCATCGGTATGTTACTTGCCCGAGATTTGATCGCCGGTATCCAATACCTAGTTCAATCTCGCTACGCAAGTCTCTTTACTCGTTCCGTAATACATCATTTCACAACTAACTTATTAGTTGCAATGCTTGCAAGGCTTATGTGATGTGTATTACCGAGAAGGCCTAGAGATACCTCTCCGACAATCGGAGTGACAAAACCTAATCTCAAATACGCCAACCCAACATGTACCTTTGGAGACACCTGTAGTACTCCTTTATAATCATCCAGTTACGCCAGACGCTTGGTAGTACCCAAAGTGTTCCTCCGTAAACGGAGTTGCATAATCTCATAGTTACAGTGAACATGTATAAGTCATGAAGAAAGCAATAGCAACATACTAAACGATCAAGTGCTAGGCTAACGGAATGGGTCATGTCAATCAGATCATTCTCCTAATGATGTGATCCCGTTAATCAAATGACAACTCATGTCTATGGTTAGGAAACATAACCATCTTTGATTAACGAGCTAGTCAAGTAGAGGCATACTAGTGACACTCTTGTTTGTCTATGTATTCACACATGTATTATGTTTCCGTTAATACAATTCTAGCATGAATAATAAACATTTATCATGATATAAGGAAATAAATAATAACTTTATTATTGCCTCTAGGGCATATTTCCTTCAGTCTCCCACTTGCACTAGAGTCAATAATCTAGTTCACATCGCTATGCGATTTAACATTAATAGTTCACATCTATATGTGGTTAACACCCATAGTTCACATCGACATGTGACCAACACCCAAAGGGTTTACTAGAGTCAGAATCTAGTTCACATCGCTATGTGATTAACACCCAAAGAGTACTAAGGTGTGATCATGTTTTGCTTGTGAGATAATTTTAGTCAACGGGTCTGTCACATTCGTGAGCCGTAAGTATTTTGCAAATTTCTATGTCTATAATGCTCGCACGAGCTACTCTAGCTAATTGCTCCCACTTTCAATATGTATCCAGATTGAGACTCAGAGTCATCTAGATTAGTGTTAAAACTTGCATCGACGTAACCCTTTACTTACCTAACCTTTTTTTCACTTCCATAATCGAGAAACATATCCTTATTCTACTAAGGATAATTTTGACCGCTGGCCATTGATCTACTCCTAGATCACTATTGCACTCCTTGCCAAGCTTAGTGGTAGGGTATGCAATAGATCCGTACACAAGATGACATACTTTATAGAACCTATGGTGATGCATAGGAATGACTTTCATTCTCTTTCTATCTTCTCGCCGTGGTCGGGTTTTGAGTCTTACTCAATCTCACACCTTGTAACACAGTGCAAGAACTCTTTCTTTGACTATTCCATTTTGAACTACTTCAAAATCTTGTCAAGGTATGTATTCATTGAAAAACATATCAAGCGCCTTGATCTATCTCTATAGATCTTGATGCTCAATATGTAAGCAGCTTCACCGAGGTCTTTCTTTGAAAAACTCCTTTCAAATACTCCTTTATGCTTTGCGTATAATTCTACATTATTTCCGATCAACAATATGTCATTCACATATACTTATCGTAAATGCTGAGTGCTCCCACTCACTTTCTTGTAAATACAGGCTTCACCGTAAGTCTCAGATAAAACTATATGCTTTGATCAACTTATCAAAGCGCAGTATTCCAACTCCAAGATGCTTGCACCAGTCCATAGATGGATCGCTGAGCTTGCTCATTTTGTTAGCACCTTTAGGATTGACAAAACCTTCTGTTGCATCATATACAACTCTTCTTTAATAAATCCATTAAAGAATGTAGTTTTGACATCCATTTGCCGATTTCATAAAATGTGGCAATTGCTAACATGATTCGACAGACTTAAGCATCGCTACAGCTTGAGAAAATCTCATTGTAGTCAACACCTTGAACTTGTCGAAACCTCTTTGCATAAGTCGAGCTTTGTAGATAGTAACACTACTATCAGCCTCTGTCTTCCTCTTGAAGATCCATTTATATAATACGGCTTGTCGATCATCGAGCAAGTCAATCAAAGTCCATACTTTGTTCTCATACATGGATCCTATCTCAGATTTCATGGCCTCAAGCCATTTCGCTGAATCTGGGCTCATCATCGCTTCCTCATAGTTCGTAGGTTCATCATAGTCTAGTAACATGACTTCCGAATATGATTACCGCATCACTCGGTGCGGATCTTACTCGAAGACCCACGAGGTTTGGTAGCAACTTGATCTCAAGTTTCATGATCATCATTATTAACTTCCTCACTAATTGGTGTAGGAATCATCGAACTGATTTCTGTGATGAACTACTTTCCAATAAGGGAGAAGGTACAATTACCTCATCAAGTTCTACTTTCCTCCCACTCACTTCTTTCGAGAGAAACTTCTTCTCTATAAAGGATCCATCTTAGCAACGAAAAACTTGCCTTCGGATCTGTGATAGAAGGTGTACCCAATAGTTACCTTTGGGTATTCTATGAAGACGCATTCTCCGATTTGGGTTCGAGCTTATCAGTGAAAACTTTTCACATAAGCATCACAACTCCAAACTTTTAAGAAACGACACTTAGGTTTACTACTAAACCATAGTTCATACGTGTCATCTCAACGGATTTAGATGGTGCCCTTTAACGTGAATGCAGCTGTCTCTAATGCATAACCCCAAAATGATAATGGTAAATCAGTAAGAGACATCATAGATCGCACCATATCAAAATAAAGTATGGTTACGACGCTCGACACACCATTATGCTTTGGTGTTCCAGTGGCGGAGTAGTGAAACTATTTCACATTGTTTAATCAAGGCCAAACTCAGAACTCAAATATTTTTCCTCTCACGATCATATCGTAGAAACTTTTATTTTCTTGTTACGATGATTCTTCACTTCACTCTGAAATTCTTTGAACTTTTCAAATGTTTCAGACTTGTGTTTCATCAAGTAGATATACCCATATCTGCTCAAATCATCTTGTGAAGGTCGAAAATAACGATATTTGCCACGAGCATCAACACTCATTGGATCGCATACATCGATATGTATTATTTCCAATAAGTCAAGAGTTTGTTCCATTGTTCCGAGAACGGAGTTTTAGTCATCTTGCCCAAAAGGCACGGTTCGCAAGCATCAAATGATTCATAATCAAGTGATTCCAAAATCCATCAGATGGAGTTTCTTCATGCGCTTTACACCAATATGACCTAAACGGCAAAGGCCACAATAAGTTGCACTATCATTATTAACTTTGCATCTTTTGGTTTCAATATTATGAATATGTGTATCACTATGATCGAGATCCAATGAACCATTTTCATTGGGTGTGTAACCATATAAGGTTTTATTCATGTAAATGTAACAACAATTTATTCTCTTACTTAAATGAATAATCAGATTGCAATAAACATGATCAAATCATATTTATGCTCAACACCAAATAACACTTATTTAGGTTCCACACTAATCCCGAAGTATAGGGAGTGTGCGATGATGATCATATCAATCTTGGAACTACTTCCAACACTCATCGTCACTTCCCTTCAACTAGTCTCTGCTTATTCTCAGAACTCCTGTTTCGAAGTTACTAATCTTAGTAACCTAACAAGTATCAAATACTGGGGGCTACTATAAACACTAGTAAAGCACACATCAATAACCTGTATATCAAATATACTCTTGTTCACTTTGCCATCCTTCTTATCCACCAAATATTCAGGGCATTTCCACTTCCAAAGGACCATTTCCTTTGCAGAGAAGCACTTAGTTTCGTGCTTTGGTCCAGCTTTGGGCTTCTTCACGGAATGACAACTTGTTTGCCATTCTACTTGAAGTTTCCCTTCTTTCCCTTTGCCCTTTTCTTGAAACTAGTGGTCTTATCAATCATCAACACTTGATGCTCTTTCTTGATTTCTACCTTCGCCGATTTCAACATCACGTAAGAGCTCGAATCTTTTTCGTCATCCCTTGCATATTATAGTTCATCACGAAGTTCTACTAACTTGGTGATGGTGACTAGAGAATTCACAATCACTATCTTATCCGGAAGATTAACTCCCACTTGATTCAAGCGATGGAAGTACCTGCATAATCTGAGCACATGCTCACTAGTTGAGCGATTCTCTCCATCTTTAGCTATAGAACTTGTTGGAGACTTCATATCTCTCAACTCGGTATTTGCTTGAAATATTAACTTCAATTCCTGGAACATCTCATATGGTCCATGACGCTCAAAACGCCTTTGAAGTCCCGATTCTAAGCCGCTTAAGCATGGTGCACTAAACTATCAAGTAGTCATCATATTGAGCTAGCCAAACTTTTTTAGCGCCCAGATCGCTCATATTTGAGCTAGCCAAACGCTCATAACGCCCGTGATCTGCTTCCCGCAATAGGTCTGCTACCTAGCGTGCATTAAGGACATAATTCTTCAGGCAGCAATGAGGATAAACCTCAGATCACGGATCCAATCCGCATCATTGCTACTAACATCTTTCAACACAATTTTCTAGGATCATATTAAAATAAACATCCGAAAGCAACAAACATCGGAAGCAACAACGCGAGCTATTGATCTACAAATATAATTTGCAAAATACTACCAGGACTAAGTTCATGATAAATTAAAATTCAATTAATCATATTACTTAAGAACTCCCACTTAGATAGACATCTCTAGTCATCTAAGTGATTACGTGATCCAAATCAACTAAACCATGTCCCATCATCACGTGAGATGGAGTAGTTTCAATGGTGAACATCACTATGTTGATCATATCTACTATATGATTCACGCCGACCTTTCGGTCTCCGTGTTCCGAGGCCATATCTGTTATATGCTAGGCTCGCAAGTTTAACCTGAGTATTCCGCAGTGCAACTGTTTTGCACCCGCTGTAGATGGACGAGAACTTATCACACCCGATCATCACGTGGTGTCCGGGTACTACGAACTTTGGCAACGGTGCATACCAGTGGAGAACACTTCTTGATAATTTTAGTGAGAGATCATCTTATAATGCTACCGCCAATCAAAGCAAGATAAGATGCATAAAAGGATAAACATCACATGCAATCAATATAAGTGATATGATATGGTCATCATCATCTTGTGCTTGTGATTCCATCGCCAAGCACCGCCATGATCACCATCGCCACCGCGCCGACACCTTGATCTCCATCGTAGCATCGTTGTCGCCTCGCCAACTATTGCTTCTACGACTATCGCTACCTCTTAGTGATAAAGTAAAGCAATTACATGGCGCTTGCATTTCATACAATAAAGCGACAACCATATGGCTCCTCGCCATTGCCGATAACTCGTTACAAAACATGATCATCTCATACAATAAAATATAGCATCACGCCTTGACCACATCACATCACAACATGCCCTGCAAAAACAAGTTAGACGCCCTCTACTTTGTTGTTGCAAGTTTTACGTGGCTGCTACGGCTGAGCAAGAACCGCTTTACCTACGCATCAAAACCACAACGATAGTTTGTCAAGTTGGTGCTGTTTTAACCTTCGCAAGGACCGGGCGAGCCACACTCGGTTCAACTAAAGTGAGAGAAACCGACACCCGCCGTCACCTTTAAGCAACTAGTGCTCAAGCGGTGAAACCAGTCTCGCGAAGCGACAGTAATGTAGGTCCGGCCGCTTCATCTCACAATACCGCCAACCAAAGTATGACATGCTGGTAAGCAAGATGACTTATATCGCCCACAACTCACTTGTGTTCTACTCGCACATGACATCAACGATAAAACCAGGCTCGATGCCATCATTGGGGAACGAGTAATTTCAAAAAATTCCACGCACACGCAAGACCATGGTGATGGCATAGCAACGAGAGGGGAGAGGTCTGTCCACGCACTGTGAGACCGAAAGCGGAAGCGCTATAACAACGCTGTTGATGTAGTCGACGCCTTCACGATCCGACCGATCCAAGCACCGAACGACGCACCTCCGAAGTTCTGCACACGCTCAGCTCGATGACGATCCCCGGACCGATCCAGCAAAGTGTCGGGATGAGTTCCACAAGACGACAGTGTGGTGACGATGATGATGCTCCACCGACGCAAGGCTTCGCTTAAGCTCCGCGACGATATGACTTCTCCGCGCAGGCTTCGCTTAAGCTCCGCGACGATATGACCAAGTGGAATATGGTGGAGGGGGCACCGACACGGCTAAGGAACGATCCGAGATCAACTTGTGTGTCATGGGGTGCCCCTGCCCCGTGATATAAAGGAGCAAGGAGGAGGTGGCCGCCAAGGAGGAGGCGCACATGGGGGAGTCCTACTCCCACCGGGAGTAGGACTCTCCTTTCCTAGTAGGAGTAGGAGAGAAGGAGGGGGAAGGGAGGAAGGGTGCGGCCTCTCCCCAGTCCACCCGGACTAGGCCTTGGGCGCGCGCCTGCCCTAGGCAGCCCTCTCTTTCGCAGGCCCAATAAGGCCCAATACTTCTCCCGGCGAATTCCGTAACTCTCCGCATTCAAAAATACCCAATCATTTGGAACCTTCCAACTCCGAATATAGTCATCCAATATATCGATCTTTACGCCTCGACCATTTCGAGACTCCTCGTCATGTCCCCGATCTCATCCGGACTCAACTCCTTCGGTACATCAAAACTCATAAACTCATAATATAACCGCATCAAAACCTTGTTGCAAGGGACTTCTACGGGTTCGAGAACTATGTAGACATGACCTAGAACTATTCTGGTCAATAACCAATAGTGGAACCTGGATGCCCATATTGGTCTTACATATTCTACGAAGATCTTTATCGGTCAAACCGCATAACAACATACGTTGTTCCCTTTGTCATCGGTATGTTACTTGCCCGAGATTTGATCGCCGGTATCCAATACCTAGTTCAATCTGCTATCGCAAGTCTCTTTACTCGCTCCGTAATACATCATTTCACAACTAACTTATTAGTTGCAATGCTTGCAAGGCTTATGTGATGTGTATTACCGAGAAGGCCTAGAGATACCTCTCCGACAATCGGAGTGACAAAACCTAATCTCAAATACGCCAACCCAACATGTACCTTTGGAGACACCTGTAGTACTCCTTTATAATCACCCAGCCACGCCAGGACGCTTGGTAGTACCCAAAGTGTTCCTCCGTAAACGGAGTTGCATAATCTCATAGTTACAGGAACATGTATAAGTCATGAAGAAAGCAATAGCAACATACTAAACGATCAAGTGCTAGGCTAACGGAATGGGTCATGTCAATCAGATCATTCTCCTAATGATGTGATCCCGTTAATCAAATGACAACTCATGTCTATGGTTAGGAAACATAACCATCTTTGATTAACGAGCTAGTCAAGTAGAGGCATACTAGTGACACTCTTGTTTGTCTATGTATTCACACATGTATTATGTTTCTGGTTAATACAATTCTAGCATGAATAATAAACATTTATCATGATATAAGGAAATAAATAATAACTTTATTATTGCCTCTAGGGCATATTTCCTTCAGGAATATCCCCACAACTCACACAACTATGCCAAAGCCCATAAAGACGTGTGATTGTACATGAACGCTACTAGTCACTAAGTTTGTCCAATCTTTTTTGACCTGAGCAACATTGATGAGGGAATTCCCACTAGGTATGCTTATGATGACATGTGGCCCGGCTAAGGGACCAATAACAAAAATGTAAAGTCCGGAAGTTGCAACAGTTAGGTCATGATCCAATGACGGATGTTGAGTTAGTACCTATCACCGATTCAAGAACATGTTAACAGATAGACCATAAAGAGAGGCGCTACTAGCCAGCCCACTAAGCATTATAACCATAAGTTTTACTAAAATGTAATGATCAAGAGTAGAGACACCGTCATCGAGGGTCATTAGTTGTAACATTTATGATCTAATCGTTGTACTTTCTATGCATGTCGCACTCTAAATAAGGTATTGCTAGGGCCGGGACAGGTTGGAGATCATTTTAATCTTATACACGTGAGAGCGAAAAACACAACAGAATGGGGTATTACCTCCAGAGAGAGCCCAACCTTGATAATTCCTTGCATGTCTACACTCATCTAATCATCTAATAGATTCTTCGCCCTCCATACATACCCCATATCTATTGCCAGAGAAATTCTATGATGCTTAGCGCCCACCGTGGGCTGGTGTCTATCAGATCCAGGGTGAAAATGGTTTCTTTGTTGATCACTAGCAGCAGAGTGGTTCAGGATGAGCCCTTTGTTTTGGGCCATTAGATTTTGTCGCTGATGAAACAACGTGGCATCCCGATACCCTATTAACCGATGTTGCATTACTGACGTGAGAGAGTCTTCTCACTACTGCAGGATGCTACTAACGCGACACTACGATCAGAGACCCTTTCACGAAACTGTGTGCGATGCACTAATCGCAAACGCGGATGTAAAAACCGCAAAAAAGGTGCAAAACGCTTATGGCGGAGGATGCATCAAACATGGTTCAGATTTTAGTTACGTGCAATGCAGGGCATACGATTCAGTTCAATGAACTGTTTGTGATGATGAGGAACAAAAGAAATGGGCAGCCAGATGAAGGTGTGAGCGATATACAGGATACGGTTCACTCGGATGAACTGTTTGTGATTAGGCAACACAAAAGAAACGTCCAGCCAGATGAAGGTGTGTGCGATACACGGCAGGCGGTGAACTCGGATGAACTATTTGCTATGAGCCAAGAGAACAGAAACGGTTCAATATAACAAGATGTGTGTGATACACGGCAAATAGGTCTGTTGAAAGTGCAACTATCCCTGGGTGGTTTTGGTAATTATTAACAACATATAGCTCATAGAGCTAATGCTATTTCAAGATAAATATTTCAGAAAAGTTTAATGATTGGCATGGTATAGATTAAAATTGTGGACCCCTCAAAATGCTAAGGACACATATTGGCTCAAGCTCAAGACTCTACATTTTACTTTTAGTGATCCAAGATCACATTGAGTCCATAGGAAAAGCCAATACTATTAAAAGAGGGTGAGGTGTTGCTTAATGGCTTACTTCCTCAAAATGCTTAGTGATATGCTCCAAAAACCGCAACCACTTTCTCATATCCACATATGTTCCAAAGCAAAAGTCAAACTCGCCCCATCGAATATTCTATCCGCACCACCGAAGTTCACTTGACATAGCCACTGCCACAAACCCTAGTCACTTCGGTCTCACCGATAGGGACCTCGGTCTCACCGAGATGGGATTGCAAACTCTCTGTTTCCCTTTGTAATGTTTCGGTCCAACCGAGATGAGCGGTCGGTCCCACCGAGTTTGCAATGCAAACTCTCTGTTTCCCCTTTGTAACGTTTCGGTCTCACCGAGATGAGCGAATCGGTCCCACTGAGTTTGCCTGACCAACTCTCTGGTTAGCTTATTACCAAAGCCGGTCCTACCGAGTTTGTGTAATCGGTCTCACCGAGATTACGTTATGCCCTAACCCTAATGAAATTGGTCTCACCGAGTTCACATGTCGGTCCCACCAAAAGCCTAACGCTCACATTTTGAACTCAATCGGTCTAACTGAAGTTTTCTCGATTCGGTCCCACCGAAGTTTGGTGAATCGTGTAACGGTTAGATTTTGTGTGGAGGCTATATATACCCTCACCCAATCTTCACTGTGAGGAGAGCCATCGTAACATGCCTACACTTCCAAAGATACATTTTCTCGAGAGAGAACCACCTACTCATGTGTTGAGTTCAAGATATTCCATTCCAACCACATGAATCTTTATCTCTAGCCTTCTCCAAGTTGCTTTCCACTCAAATCATCTTTCCACCAAATCCAAATCTATGAGAGAGAGTTGAGTGTTGGGAGGACTATCATTAGAAGCACAAGAGCAAGGACTTCATCATCAACACACCATCTATTACCTTTTGGAGAGTGGTGTCTCCTAGATTGGTTAGGTGTCACTTGGGAGCCTCCGTCAAGATTGTGGAGTCGAACCAAGGAGTTTGTAAGGGTAAGGAGACCGCCTACTTTGTGAAAATCTACCCTAGTGAGGCAAGTTCTTCGTGGGTGATGGCCATGGTGGGATAGACAAGTGAGGGAGTCCTGGATTAGGGGTTGTCCGGATAGCCGGACAATAGCCTTTGGCCGGACTCCTGGACTTTGAAGATACAAGATTGAAGACTTCGTCCCGTGTCCGGATGGGACTTTCCTTGGCGTGGAAGGCAAGCTTGGAGATACGGATATGTAGATCTCCTACCATTGTAACCGACTCTGTGTAACCCTAACCCTATTCGGTGCCTATATAAACCGAAGGGTTCTAGTCCGTAGGACGAACAACAATCATACCATAGGCTAGCTTCTAGGTTTAGCCTCTCGATCTCGTGGTAGATCTACTCTGTACTACCCATATCATCAATATTAATCAAGCAGGAGTAGGGTTTTACCTCCATCGGAGGGCCCAACCTGGGTAAAACATCGTGTCCCTTGTCTCCTCGTTACCATCCGCTTAGACGCCAGCCGGGGACCCCTAACCGAGATCCGCCGGTTTTGACAATCGACATTGGTGCTTTCATTGAGAGTTCCTCCGTGTCGCCATCCTTAGGCCCGATGGCTCCTCCGATCATCAACGATATGCGCCCAGGGTGAAACTTTTCTCCCGGCAGATCTTCGATTCGTAGCTTTGCACTCAGGCCAATTCACTTGGCCATCCGAGCAGATTGAAAGCTACGCCCGCCACCAGGTCATATTTGGAAGTTTGAACTACACGGCTGACGTCCGCGGGGACTTGATCTTCGACGGGTTCAAGCCACAGCCAAGCATGCCGCACCGCCTCGAGGGGCATGATCTATCTCCGCCACGAACAAAGGTCCTCGAGGCCGCACTGTGTCCGCTTCGACCTTTAGCTCGGAGCCGATCGCACCGACGAGGACGGGTGGCTGGACACCGCCGGGTTGCGATCTCTACGGCGATTGAGCCGCACACCTACCCCGCCCTTTGCGGCTCGTGATTCCAAGGTGCCGGACTCCTCTCCGACTCGAGCCTTCCGCGCCCGCCAATGAATCCAATTGGGCGCCGATCATGGAATTCACCGCCGACATCTTTCAGACTCGCCTTTGGCGACATTCAATTCACTAAAGTCTCTCTTTATCGAGAGCCCCGGCCGGATTATGGTCGAAGGTTGGGATGCGGACGACGAGGAAATTCAAAGCCCACCCACCACCCACTTCAGAGCCACCGCCGATGATTTAACCGACATGCTCGATTGATTCAAGACATCGACGGTATGGACGACGATGTAGGGGAGGAACATGAACCAGCACCTATAGGGCACTTGAGAACCACCTCATCTCACGATGTATACATGGTGGACACACCTAAAGGAAGCGACGATGAGGAACAATGGGACGCTACGAAGGATCATTCCCTCGAAAAACAGTCAAAACGGCAACGTAAGCGCCGCCAAAGTCCCGCCGACAGAGACCCAGCCATAGAGCAGGGCGAACCGTGGACGCATTTAACATGCTATCGAAAGCAACCGTCCAACAGTAACAACTGATAAACAACCCGCCCCGGCGAAGATAACAGTCCGACAATCTCACGCCGACAAGTTGTCGGGAGCAGAAGAACCTCCACAAAGGCTCGCCGCCATCGCACGTAGCCTGAAAAAGGTAAGCGAAGCTCAAAAGAGCGGAAGATGTACTCAGAATCAGATGGAGCAAAGTACTCAATACCACAGACAAATACGGCGACAGTCGCCGAACGAAGAGCTACCCAAAGCGAAAACTACTGCCAGAATTTGATGAGGAGGCCGTAGAGCCCCCGCAATCAGAAAACAAAGAGGCCACCCGGTCGGATGGACGACCCCATGGCATACAGAGAGCGGCAAACGACACCGCACACAAGCCGGCACGCGATCCGCACAGGGATTCGCATAAAAAAGATGGCCCAGTTAGATCTATCTACGGGCCAAGAAAGCAAGCTCTAGTAAGCAATGCAACACATCAAGTATCCAACATCACGGTACACCTAAATATAGGGTGCCGACACACCCTATGTTTCACCGATGAGGTGCTGGATTATGAATTTCAGCCGGATTCAAGCCCGTAAACATAGAGGCATACGACGAACAATGCACTCGAGTCTGGATTGAGGATTACATCTCCACATATACATGGCTAGAGGAGATGATCTCCACGCCATAAAATACTTACCCTCAAGCTCAAAGGGCCAGCCCGCATTGGCTTAAAAGCCTTCCCAAAACACCATTGGAAGTTGGGAGGAGCTCGAGGATGTTTTTCGGCATATTTTCAAGGGACCTATGTTCACCTCCGATGCCGACGATTTAAGTCACATAACTCAACAACCCGGAGAGTCAGCCCGAAATTTTGGAACATATTCCTTACTAAAAGAACCAAATAGTCGATCTGTCCGGACGCCAAGCCTTAGCAGCTTTCAAACACAACGTCCGAGACGAATGGCTCGCCAGACACCTCGCCAAGAAAATCCAAGAACAATGGCCGATTAATAAGCCTCATGACCCGCTTATGCTAGAGAGGATAGCTGGCTGGCAAGATGCAGCACCAGCACCCAAGTACATCCGGGTTAGAGATGGAACGGAAACCACGACGCAGCAAGGACCAGCGCCGACCAAGGGAAACAGCCCAAGAGCACGATACCAACACCGGATTCAAAAGCTCTCGGCAGAATTACAAAAGCTACCCCTTAAGGATAGCAGGGACGAGCTATCCAACTTAAACAAAATCTTGGACAAGATATGCCAAATCCACAAGATTCCTGGAAGCTCGCAAACCATACCCACAGAGATTGTTGTCTTCAAGCAGTCCGCAAACTCAACGCCGAACACAAGGGGCTCGACACACCAAGCGAGGACGATGACGAACCCGAAAAGCAGAGCACCGGAAAACAAAAGAATTTCCCACAAGAAATCAAAACAGTAAACTCACTTCATGTGACAAAAGGGAAAATAGAGCGTGTCCATAGAGGTACGCTACATACGGCCTATCCTGAGGAGTCCCGCCATCGGGTTGTTAAAACCAATCACCTTGACCATCGGGATTACTCTAGAAGTATACGGAATGCAGGTTGGACTGCCTTGATATTAGATCCGATAATTGGCGGACTCCAATTTTCACAAGTCCTAATGGACGGCGGCAGTGACCTAAACCTACTATATCAGGACACAATCCGCAAAATGGGGATTGACCCAACCAAATTTTGCCATAGCAACACTTCCTTTCAAGGGGTAATGCCAGGCCCATATGCCCATTGTACGAGCTTCTCATCGCTAGAAGTTGTGTTCGCCCAGCCGACAACTTCCGCCAAAAGTTAACCTTCCACCTCGCCCCATTTACAAGTAGCTATCAAGCACTATTGGGACGCCAAGCTACCGCTTTAACGCAATACCGCATTATGCATCTCTTAATCGAAAATGCCCGTCCACGCGGCATTATCTCGCTAAAAGGAAACATTGAGGGTTCCTCGAGTCCGAAAATCGTATGTTGCCTTGACAGCCACACAATAAACCGCTTCACCAATAAAAGCACTTAGACAGGTCGCCTGCACTCGGACACGGCTGAACGAGTCCGCGTAAACATACAAGGGCTTACTAGACGATACCCCGCATAAGGGCTCAAGATGCACACCAAGAGACAATAAAGCTCAATTTTATTCATTTTCTGAATTGTACTTCGCTTATTTAATATAATGTACATTTTCGCATCTACCTTTTCAACTAAGTTCCTCTCTTTACGATTTAACACCGTATACACCTGGCCCGTGATACGGCACAACGGAGACACAGCGCAGACGCAAAGCAGGACCCATTGCAAGGATTCTTTTCAGATTAAGACCCTCGTAAACCTTTTTTACTATCTCTTGTTGATACACATCCCCCGGTTTCCTGCTATAACCGAGGTGGAGGCTGGCATTTTAGCATAGGCCACGCCGAATTTCGCTGCACTGGACACCGTGGGCTTATTACCAAGGGCGATTGTTCGCCCGCTTTCATAAAGACCGATACCTTAGGGAGTGTTCGCGCCTCGAAAGTTAGGCCTTATATGCATCAGCTCCGAATCATGTCTTTGGTCAAATGTTGGGTTTGCCTGCCCTGTGTTTTGCTGCCTTACGCCCGCCTATCTCGCTAATGCGGCACCAGGAGAACTACTGTGATTGTGCCCCGTTCGCCAAAGCGAGCACCTCAAGAGAGAAAGCCGAAACTGACTGTCATGATATAGCGTGAGACTGGTCAACCACTGATGACCCACTCGAATCTTTAGAATTCTCCAAGATTGACGAAGGGCCGCTTTCCGCCAGCACATACGCCGCCTCGAATTCGGGTGAGCGCGGTGCCCCTAGGGGCTATATAGTAGCCCCACTGTCGAGCTCCTATGGCTTAGTGAAAGTGATAAAGCACTATAGTCCGGTTGCCTAGTTTGCAGCGCTATCACCTCCTTTGTAGGACCAAGATGTTGGATCAAGTGTGAAAAGGCGTCAAGAAACACCCCGCATTATATGCGTAAATAAGCCAAAGACTGCCATCTTTCAGTGTTATATACACATATACATTAATGGCCGCACAAGAGGTATTTTAATTCTTGAAGGCACAAGTATAAAAAGCTTTATATTCCATCAAAACATTGTTTCACAATAATACATGTTATTCAACATAATATCCTTTGAGCATCGCGCTCTATTAAACGAGCTACCAAGAACTTCCTAAAATAGTGCTCGACAGTACTGACTTCGTCTCAATCTTGGGATGCAACATCGGTGGCTTTCATCTCCGCCAAGATGTCTTGACACGGCAAGAGCCATCCGCACCTCTATGCATGCTGACCACTTCATTGCTTTCATATGCGACACCGCACTAAGGAACTGCTGCAGCAAGCCAAAATAACTCTTCGCTCGGGCCTTTTCGCCACAAATGAGTCACGACATTCTTCATGGCAAGTCCGGACAACCTATTCAGCTCCGCCCATTCGCCAAACGATCGTTAATGGAAGTGGACGCCTGACTACGGAATCGCGACCAAAAAGCTCTTCCATCTCATGATCCTTTTGATCTCCGGCAGTTCGTTGCCATCCGCAGCACTCGCCGCCAAGTCCGTGATAAGCATCCGCACTACTCCACAATGGGTCCAACCGAGCATATTTAGGATCCGTGAACTTCCTCCGTAGCGTAAAGGGCTTTCCACCGTGATATCTCCGCCCGACATAGCTCCTCCTTCATAGCTCTCATCGCAGAGCGAGCATCCTTGGCCTCGTGGTGGCCTTCTTCAGTCCTTCTTGCTCGCCGACCTTCTTTTTCAAGAAGCTCGCCGCGGTCGGTAGCATTCTTCAACTTCACGCCATCTCGCCATTTCCTTCTTGCTTCGCAATGAGCAGCCTGTTCGCTTTTAGCTCTTCGGTCGCTTTTTAAGGCAGCCACATCACTTTTTCTCGCTCGCTCCTTGGCTCGGGCAAGCTCGCCCGGTTCTCCATGGCAGCGCACCATCCGCATCAAGCATACATGTTGTAAGGCACGGGCATCAAGCTCCCTTACCGGTGTCCGCGGAGAAACCACATACCTTGTGACTCGCTGCCGCTTAATTGACCAGCGATGTCGGCATCCGCCACGCCAAGTTGCCGCTTAGTTTGGCAATTCATCATCCGGCTAGCCACCGGACGCCCGCCACCTACATAGGAAGGGCGACATATTATATTCGATTATGATCCTCTCGCACGCTGTCATTTTTGACAACGCACCGAGTCTCGTGGGCTACTATCTACACAGGCGATCTTATATATGCGGAACCGCCAAAAGGTACACCATTGCATCGCATTCTCAAAACCCACAAGAACTCCTCGCGGCTCAGCATAACCCGCTTCCGCGGATTTAATTTTTTCAATCACCGCATCCATCAATGCACGGTGATCCTATGAGATAGACACTCGCCCGAAAGCAGACCTTTCAACTCCTCCGACTGCGGCACCAGGAGGAGCCGGACTCGCTCGATGGCCTTTTTTCAAGGCCGGACACGGAGGGCTCGGGGCCCTACGACCGCCCTCCACCCCGCCGGATTCGAGGAAACCTCCGCGATGACACTCAGATCGCCCGCCTCGCTAGGCGGTACGGCAGGGGAGGCGTTGCCTCCATCATCTCCGGACGAAGATCCTCAAGACGAGCTCACGAGAAGGGTTGAGATCCCAACTACAAGGTAAAATTTCGGTCATCTTCAGAGATAAAACAGGATGTCTCTTATTTTAGGAGAAACTACCTCTCTACTTACGGCTCATTGAGGGCTGATCTCCTTGGGGAAATAATGCGGTCGGGCATCTTCCAACAGCAGACCCTCTCGGGCGAGGATTTCTTCCCGCTTTGAGGCCTTGGTCTCCGGATCTTCGAGGCGGTCCAATTATCCTTGGATGGAGGGATTCTCGATCCTCCTTGCTTGATAACCTCCTTCACGGAGACAGAGCTTCCTTGTTCCCCTTCGCTTTCTTCTAAAGGCGCAGCCTCCAAAGATCTTGGTTAACACGGATCCGGCGTGGTCTCGTGGAGGGGGCGACACTGATCAGTTTTGCTTTCGCTATCCACTCCTATTTAGGGACATCTCTTTAAGGGCAAGTTTATGATAAATATACGGATAGCGTGTCTGGCACGGACTACTTACTTGAGCATCCGGGCAATTGCAGCTCAGACCTGCGTCCTCGGTCAAGTCCCGACACATTGCTTGTGATCCAAAAAATAGTTTGTACATCTCCACGGGCGTTGCACCCATAAAATGTTGGAGATATCGTGGTCCCTCCGGATTGAACTCCCACAGGCGGAGGGGGCGACGTTTGCAGGGCAGGATGCAACGAATCAGCATGACTTGCGCTACTACGACCAGATTGATCTCTCTCTAGGAGGTCTCAACACGGCCCTCGCAACAAGGGCACGCCCTGGACGGCCCCTCACCAAGCCCTTTATTGACCCATGACGCCACCTGCGTGGAGGACCCGAGCGAAGGCAGGTGGCGCCACCCATTTGGTGCCCCCGGGAGCTGTGATATAAAACCACTCTTGTTGCCATAGACTGAGCTCCTCTTGAAAAGAGCCTCGGCCAGTGGAGCGCCAAGATTCTTGCTTATAACAGCCCTCCAAGACTCCGCTGCTGCCCTTGATCATCTTCGCTCCACCTTGAAGGTTTTGAGCCACAATCCGGCGCGGGTAATGCGGAGAAAGGCTTCAGACACGGTGGTGAACGACGAGATGTGGAGGATGGACTCGATCCAAGTCATGAAATTCCAGCCCGTAATAAAACATGAGCCCCTCACGAAGGGGTCCATCGGGAACTTCGCCATTTTTGGCCACCGTCAGAGTATCCAACATGCTCTAAGGCTATGAGTTGGAGTGGCGCCTCAGATTATGAATTTTACAGGTCCATTGAGCCATCCCTCCAAGACGGTTCCATGCCCTATAGAGGGTTTTTTCTTTTTGGTATTTAACCTGTGTGCCCGGTGATGATGCACCCTTTATTTCAGATCGGGTTGTATTCAAGGCGGATTGTCCAAAAATCTTGCTTCGTTTTCCAGCGCTTCATCGCACAAGATTTTCAGATTATGGACGCCAAGTCGGCAAAGCATGTAATGTCACGGCGACTTATAGCATTGAGGATCCCGTTGTCCGTGCAATTATTGCAGAAGAATGAGATCGCTCCCTCCTCGGCAGTCCTTTATCCCGCCCATAACCAGGAGGAATCGCCCAAGAATGGTGTACTGCTTCATGGGCTCTTGCCGAATTTGAGATAGGTCGCTATGTTTGGGTGGGTGGGTGGAATTAAATCGAACCGCTACCTAACTGAGACTTAAGGGCCAAGGAGCTTGAACTTGGAAGCTTGGATTCTTGGATGTTGTCCAATGAATCTAGCCCACCGCCTCGACTTTAGGTTCGTGGCTTGAGCGACGCCCCTCCTCCACGGGAATCCGCATGGAGGGATAGGGAATCCGACATAGCTAGTCCTTAAGATAGAAGAAGGGTTGCCGATTGCTCCTCTACCACATCAACGCAGGGTAACCCGGGAGAGTTAATCTCTCAAAACAGGTTTAGGCCCAATCTGATCATAGTCTGTAGTGACTCCTGTATATGATGCGATCCAAGAGCTCATTTAAGGAAGAGAGCTCCATCGATCTAACTGCCGGCGAGCCCGAAGTTAACGTGAAGATTGCTTTCGGCGACCCGAGAAGTCATCGCCGGCGCTGTGGTCGAACAGCGGTCATAAGAAAACCGCTTAGCCGGAGGGTTTGGCCGACAGCCAAAGCTTCTTTAGCAACAAGGCCGCCTTTAAAGACGGATGAGGCATCCTTCCCGACGGCGATTTACACGTAGGAACTCTCAATGAAAGCACCAATGTCGGTGTCAAACCGCGGATCTCGGTAGGGGGTCCCAACTGTGCGCCTAGGCGGATGGTAACAGGAGACAAGGGACACGATGTTTTTACCTGTGTTCGCCCTCTCGATGGAGGTAAAACCCTACCCCGCTTGATTAATATTGATGATATGGGTAGTACAAGAGTAGATCTACCACAAGATCGAGAGGCTAAACCCTAGAAGCTAGCCTATGGTATGATTGTTGTTCGCCCTATGGACTAAAACCTCCGTTTATATAGGCAATCAAGAGGGTTAGGGTTACACAGAGTCGGTTACAATGGTAGGAGATCTACATATCCGTATCCAAGCTTGCCTTCCACGCCAAGGAAAGTCCCATCCGGACACAGGACGAAGTCTTCAATCTTGTATCTTCATAGTCCAGGAGTCTGGCCAAAGGCTATAGTCCGGCCATCCGGACACCCCCTAATCCAGGACTCCCTCAGGAACCCTACTGTGGCTCAGTACGTGGATGATTTTAGCAAGTTATCACGCTATGCCCTTGATGATGTGGCCACAGATGCCGCGAAGCAGGAGAAGTTTATGGAAGGGCTAAATGATGAGATGAGCATGCAATTGATGGTGGCAACTTTCAACAACTACCAGGAGTTGGTAGACAAGGCCCTTATGATTGAAGGGAAGCAGCAGCAAATTGAGAGCCGTTAGAGGAAGTATGGACATGGGAAGTATAATTCAGGAGCTCAACAGAAGCCTCGCTTAACCCTGAACTCGGGAGGACTTGTTCATAACCATGGAGGTCACAACCACATCGAGGAGGATCGATAACCATAATGGTGCTAAGAATGGAAATAGGAACGGAGTTAATAACAATCGTAACCGCCCAATCCAGCTACACCCGCCAAAAGTGACCTAAGTCAAGTTACTTGCTTTAAGTAAGGGAAGACAGGCACTACGCCAATGATTGCCCTCAAGGAAGGAATGGAAACTGAAATGGGAGCGCCGGAAGAAGCCCAATCCATTCAACAAAGGACAAGTGAACCACGTTAACGTGAGGAAGTTGAAGAGCAGCCGACGCGTAATAGGTAAGTTTTTGGTTAATTCATTTACCGCTCGTTCTTTTCGACATCGGTGCATCGATTCATACATATCAAGGGATTTGTGGATAAGTTTAAGCTACCAACCCAAGCCCTTAGGACCCCTCTTTTAGTGAGCTCTCCTGGAGCAGAGTACATGGCTAGCCGATGGTGCAACCAGATACCCCTAACCATTGGCTCACATGTTTTTCCGTCTGACCTAATTATCTTGGAGTCGCAAGGATTGGATGTGATATTAGGTATGGACTGGATGTCGAAGTATGGAGGAAGCATTGACTGTGCTAGCAAATCAATTTATCTTACCACCCCGGAGGGAAAAAGTATTAAGTATGTATCTAGGCATGTGCCTAGGAGGAGCCAAGTGAATGTCCTCACGGGAGTTGTTCAAGAGGAAGTGCCTGTAGTAAAGGATTACCCGGATGTTTTCCCAGAAGAGTTACCAGGCATGCCACCGGATAGAGACATCGAGTTCCTGATAGAACTGTTGCCAGGTACAGGGACAATATCCAAGAAACCCTATTGGATGCCCGCAAATGATCTGGAGGAAATTAAGAAATAGACAAGGAGTTATTGGAGAAAGGATACATTCGAAGGAGTTCATCGCCTTGGGGAGCTCCAGTTCTTTTGGTGGAGAAGAAGGATAAATCCCTAAGGATGGTTGTTGATTACCGAGCCTTGAATGAAGTAATGATAAAGAACAAGTATCCACTACCGATGATCAACGATCTGTTTGATCAGTTGCAAGGAGCTAAGGTGTTTTCGAAGATTGATCTATGATCGGGATACCATCAGTTGAAGATCCGAGGGAAGGATATACCAAAGACAACGTTCACCACGCGGTATGGATTATACGAGTATACGGTCATGTCGTTTGGACTGACTAACGCCCCTGCCTATTTCATGAGTATGATGAACAAGGTGTTCATGGAATATTTGGACAAGTTTGTTGTGGTGTTTATTGATGACATTATGGTATACTCAAAGAACAAAGAGGAGCACAAGGAGCATTTTGTGTTTAGTTCTTGAAAAACTCAGGGAACACCAGTTATACGCCAAATTCAGCAACTGCTAGTTTTGGTTAAAGGAAGTTGGATTTCTTGGACATGTTATATCAGGATAAGGTATAGCGGTAGATCCCAGTAAGGTTCAGTCAGTCACTGAATGGTTGGCACCCACTTCAGTTGGTGAGATCCGCAGTTTCCTTGGACTCGCAGGATATTATCGGAGATTCATTGAGAATTTTTCCAAGATTGCTAAGCCAATGACTGAATTGCTGAAGAAGGATACTAAGTTTAAGTGGACCGAGGATTGCGAGGCAAGTTTTCAGGAGTTGAAGAAATGTTTGACTACAGCCCCAGTGCTAACATTGCCAGATATACATAAGGAGTTTCAAGTGTATTGTGATGCCTCACGCTTGGGACTTGGATGTGTGCTTATGCAGGACGGAAAGGTTGTTTCGTATGCCTCACGACAACTGAAGCCCCATGAGTTGAACTATGCCATGCATGATTTGGAGCTAGCAGCGGTAGTGCATGCATTGAAGACTTGGAAACCGTTGTGATGTGTACACGGATCATAAGAGTTTGGAGTACATTTTCACACAGAAGGAGTTGAACCTTAGATAGAGGAGATGGTTGGAACTTATAAAGGATTACGATATGAAGCTACACTATCATCCAGAAAGGCCAATGTCGAAAGGCACGCTTTGAGCCGGAAGAGTTACGCTAATATCCTTGAAAGTAAGGGATTGCCAAGGAGTTAATCAAGATATCATGGAACTTCGCTGGAGATTGTTCCAAGAGGTTTCATTGCAACAATGGAATTTTAGTCTACATTGTTGGACAAGATTCGAGAAGCTCAGAAGGAAGACAAAGAGATTGCTGAGATAAAGGAGAAGATGAGTAAAGGAAAGGCCAAAGGTTTTCGTGAGGATGAGCACGATACCTTATGGTTCGAGGATTGAGTTTATGTGCCTAATAACCCAGAAATCATGAAGTTAATACTTCAGGAGGCTCATGACTCACCATACTCTATACACCCCAGAAACACCAAGATGTATTTGGATTTGAAAGAACGTTTCTGGTGGACTGGTATGAAGAAGGATATTGCCGAGTATGTAGTTGTATGTGATGTATGTCGAGAGTGAAGGCAGAGCATCGGCCAGCAGGATCATTATGCCTATGCCGATTCCCGAATGGATGTGGGATAAACTTGGCATGGACTTTATCACCGGATCGCCCAGACCAAAGCAGGATATGACTCAATATGGGTAGTAGTGGATCGCTGACCAAAGTGGCTCACTTCATCCCAGTGAAAACAACTTATACAAGTGCAAAGTTGGCCAAGATATATATGTCCAGGATCGTATGTTTGCATGGAGTTCTGTCGGGGATATACCCCGCGGCGTAAACCGGCCGGAAGTATAACCCGGCCAGACTTGGCGGTTTATTTGAGATCCCGCTGACACTTGGCGATTCACTGGTGACCCGCCGTGACCTGGCGGTTTACAAGCAACCCGCCTGGACATTGTAACTCACTGGTGACCCGGCCGGCGGGACAGACGGATGAGAAGGCCCAAGACCTAGAAGGCCGGCTCATGTATGGTGGGCCGGTTTACAAGGAAAGGCGTGAGGAATATTTGTCTTACAAGGAGTTAAGACCTGGACTTGTATCTGGTTTGTATTAGAGATAGACTAGTCCTAATCCTAATAGGACTCCACATGTAACCCGCCCCTTCAACATATATAAGGAGGGGCAGGGCTCCCAAAAGAGGAAGAAGCTACAAGCGACAAGCAAGAAGAAACAATCTCTAGGGCTAGACACAAAGAGCCGGTTTACGACGACTCCCTTGTGATGATAATGAGACCTAGCCATAAATAGCATGTAGGGCTATTACCCGATGATGTTTCCCGGGGCCCGAAGCTGTCTAAATCCTTGTCTTGCGTGTTGATCCGCCTCGCATCTCTCGGCCCCACTCAACCCTCTCGTTACCACATAGATGCGCTGGCCTCGCTGACTAAGTCATGACAAGAAGGACATCTCGCCGTGACAAATCCACGACAAGTTCCGAGGACCATCGACGATAGAGGAACACAGCTTTACTTCAAAGTTTTGGCATCGCCACACCTGCACTCGGGTACGAGATTGGAGTTCAAGACAAGATTTCACCCGCAGATAGATGGGCAGCCCGAGAGAGTCAACCAGATTCTGGAGGACATGTTGAGAGCCTGTGCGCTAGATTATGGATCTAGTTTGATGACAATTTGCCTTACGCAGAGTTCTCATACAACAATAGCTACCAGCCAGCTTTGAAGATGGCACCATTCAAGCTCAGATGGACGCAGATGTAGAACACCCTCGATGTGGGATGAGGTAGGAGACCGCCGCTTGTTTGGACCAGATTTGATCAAGGAGTCGGAGGAGAAGGTTAAACTGATCCGTGATAGATTGAAGATTGCTCACCCAGTGTAAGAGTTATGCGTATACAAAACGCAAGGAGGTAACCTATGAAATTGGAGATAGAGCATATCTGCGAGTATCGCCTTTACGAGGAGTGAAACGCTTTGGAGTTAAGGAAAGTTAGCTCTTAGATTCAGAGGACTGCACTGTGTTTTGGAACGGATGGGAGAAGTTGCCTACAAATTGGAGTTACTCAAGGATTGTCAAGAGTTCACGATGTGTTCCACGCCTCACAGCTTGAAGAAGTGTCATGCCGAGATGGCCGATATACCATTAAGAGATACAAGACTTCGAGGCGATTCAATTGGACAATAATTTGACTTATGAGGAGAAGCCGGTAAAGATTCTTGACTTTTCCAGCCGAGTCACTCGCAGCAAGGTTATCAAGTTTTGCAAAGTTCAATGGAGCCATCATACCGAGGAGGAAGCCACCGGGAACGAGAAGATATTCGCAAGGACCACCCGCACCTATTTTCTAGTTAACCCAATCTCGAGGACTAGATTCATCTTATAGGGAGTTTGTAACATCCCAAATTTTCAATTTGGGATGTTATACATAGGTCATTCATGCATATCATATTTTATTGCATCTTCGCTCCGCAATCCTTGAAATCCTAAGCAACTCAAGGACCCTGAGAGAGTTAGATTTTCCGGTTTTCATATTTGATTTTTATCAAATAGTGAAAACGAGGATTTTTATTTTAATTATTTTTCTCTCCAAAAATATTTCATAATAAAATAAATGAGGGAGATAATATGACTTCTCCAAAACAATTGAAATATTGGAGGAAAAATGCTAAAATCATTAGTTCGATTTTATTTGAATTTATTTGGATTTTATTTGCATTAGAAAAAAATTGCACGTTTTCAAAATTGCATTTTAGGGCCAAGAAAATGTTCATCTCTTTCTAAATATTTCATTTAGACGGTGAAAATTTGTTTTGGCATTTTTAGATTTTTTTTTTATTTTTCTAGGATTTTCCTAAGTCTTGGCGAAATTTATTAAAAAAAACAGGCTGCAGCACCTGATCGGGCCGAGGCCCAGCCAGCCGGCCCAACCGCTGGCCGCCTTCCTTGCGCCGCCCGCCAGTCCGAGGCGGACACCGCCTCCCGCCGCCGCTTGCCCCTCCCAAGCCGCCGACTCTCTCTTAAATACCGAGCCCCCCACACCACCACCCGCCACCGCCTCAAGCCCGAGCCGAGCCGAGCCCGAGCCCCGCCAGCCTGGCGTCTGTCAGCCGCCGCCGCCCGCCACCACCCCCCCGAGCCCGAGCCACGAGCCGAGCGAGGTAGCCGCCTAGCTTTTCCAAACAAAACTGCTTGCTTTTTTTAAAACCCTAGTTTTCGCTTTTTTATAGATCGGTTTATTTCTCTCGGTTTATTTATTTAGCGAAGCGTCATTGCTCGCTCGCTTTTAACGAATGCGCTTCTTCGCTTAGGTTCGTATAACTAACGCTCATTCGCTAAGTCGTTCGCTGTTTTTCTTTTCTTGGATTTATTCCGCGATTTTTCTGATCGCGATTTCTGATCCGATTTTCGATCTATAATAAATTTTCGCTCGTTTATCGGAATCATACGATTCAAGCGCCTAGAGTTTCGCCTGGAAACCCTCTTTCCTAATAATCAACTCAAACAAGTTTTTGCCTCTGTAAAATTTGACCCTAGTTGAGATTAGTAAATGGATCTTGTTTCTTTCGCCGCTTGAGTTTCGCTGTTCGCTTGGTTTGATTCTTTTGCGAACCGGAGTTCTTAAGTTGAACTTTCTGGTCAGCCTCTTTAGTTGAAGTTTTGCTTGTGCATCTTTGCTTGTTGCTTATGTATGTTATTGTTTGCTTGCGATAGAATTCCCGGTGCTAAGCGCCTTACTACGAGTCTCAGGATTCATGGATCGTCGCAAAGGCAAGTAACACTTTGATCATACTCTTTTCATACCCAGTTTTTATGCATTAGTTCCAATCCTCAAACATTGCATGATTAGGATGTCATTAACTTGTGGGTTGGGAAGTAGTAGTTGAGGTAGAACCTATTTTACTGTTACTATCAAACCCTTGGGAGTTACTTCTACGTGTTTCTTATATTGCTATGATATGCTCGTAGACGTGGTTTGGGTTTGAGTGAATCCATGACAGATGTGAGATTGTTAATTAATGGTTTAATTTAAGGTGGCAACTTTAATACACATCTGGTGGATTGAGGCACCCGGGAACCCAAAGGTTGTCTGCTTTATTTTGAAATCCTGGGTACCCGTGGTGATCTTCCTATGGACCGCCACCTGTGCTCAAAGGAATCGAGATTATTCATGCTAGAAACTTACGTGCAGCCACAAGCTACTATGGGCTCTAGCATAGTTGAGTAGGTTACGTGAAGCTCTTGAAGAGGTAGATCAGCAGTAGTGGGGTTTGTAGGTTTGGTATGGTCTACCCGAGTAGAGAGTTAATGTTTCGAAAGACTATGTCTCGGCCATCCGCTTTCAAACACCATGTAGTGCGAGAAATCAACGGAGGCGATCGAGTCTTATGGGGAAAAGTGTGCAAACCTCTGCAGAGTGTACAATCTAATCATGGTTAGCCGTGTCCCCGGTTATGGACAATTTTGAGTATCTAGTATTTGAGTTATCACATGTATCTCATCGCTCTTAAATAATTTTGGTGGGTTGTTAAATACTTCAATTGGGATTGAGTTGGGGTTATACCTTCTCAATGTTTCAACCACCATGATAGTTAAATAAAAAAATATTCCTTTATTATAGGGAAAAATTGGCTTTTCGCAAAACTATAACCATAGAGCTTTCCACCAGCCAAATATGCATGTAGTGATAGCATTATTTCTATTCCTGCTCTATTGTGTTATATAGCCAGATATTCCATGTGTCGACCTATTTCGGCTGCAACATATTATGTTGCGACTTTTCGACGAGGAGTAAGGTTCATAGGTCGTTGCCGTGCAGCTCAGCTATGCCGCTTGGAGTTGATGGACTCACTTTATCTTCCAAGCCTTCCGCCGTTATCGCATTAGATGGCCTTAAGCCATATTATTGTAATAAGTTCTCTTTTGAGACATTCGATGTAATAAGTGTGTGATTGCTACTCTGTTATAAATCCTTTGAGTATTGTGTGTGTCCGCATTACTGATCCAGGGATGACACTGGAACACAGAGACTTGACCATCTGAGGTCGGGTCGCTACACTTGACCCATTCCGTTAGCTTAGCACTTGATCGTTTAGTTTACTGCTATTGCTTTCTTCATGACTTATTCATGTTCCTAAGACTATGATATTATGCAACTCCCGATTACCAGAGGAACACTTTGTGTCGGTGTTCTGGGAACGGGGTCCCTGACTTGCTCGCTCGCGCCCGCGGGCGTGGCTCAAAGGGGGCCCCATCACGCCCATCTTCATCAACACAAGATCAAGACCCTTTGAGGGGCCAGATTGCTGGGCGGACCACAGGAGCTTCTCAGCGCGGTCTCATCAAAGCTAGCTCATGAGGAGGCGGAGAGATCAAGGCGGGTACCTCACGAGGTGCCCATGACGCAACCATGACGCACTAAGGGCACCAAAGGGCGCCAGCCCGCCAGAGTGTCCTCCTTTCCTATTTGGTGCAAAGGGAGCAAGCGCAGCGAGAGCATCAAGCAAAGGCGCCCATTTCGTGCAACAAGAACAAGACCAGCCCAACGGCAGGAAGGAAGTCATTGTGGAGCCCAAGTCAAGGCCACCACCAGAGCCTTTGACAAAGCGAGGACCAACTTTAGTCAGATAAGTGTACCAGATGTTCCCTTCAAATGGCCGATTGTTGGTGCCCTTCCCATTAATATTTGGGAAGAGGCCGAGGGCCTTGCCTATAAATAGGACTAGCCTCCCACAGGGTAGAGGAATCTGGGATCGGGCATCTTGAATCTAAGAGAGAGAGAGAGAGAGAGAGAGAGAGAGAGAGAGAGAGAGAGAGAGAGAGAGAGAGAGAAGAGAGCGATCAACTCCTCCAAGCAGTTCATCGCTTCGCCAAGAATGCACTCTCGAGGCTGTTCTTCCTTGTATTGTTCATCACCATCAGCCCAAGAGGCAATCCACCACACCACAAACTAGAGTAGGGTATTACACCACAATGGTGGCCCAACTAGTATAAACCTTGTGTCTCTTGTGTTGTTCCTTTCAGAGTTTAGATCCAAGCGAGGCGGCGGGTGCAGGTAGGTAGAGGGCGAGATCTCCGCCACACCCTAGTGTTCGAACCTCAAGGGTCCGCCGAACCCAAAATCCGGCATTTGGCGCGCCAGTAGGTGCGCCGATCCACCTCCTGCCGCTTCGTGTCCCGTCAGATCGCCATCATCATGTCCGGCGACTAGGCGGGCAACCTCGTCCTCGGGCGGCTTGGCTCACCACGCAGAGCCGCCGCGGGTGACCCCATGCCCCAAAGCCGACAGCTCTCACACGCTGGCAGCGCGGGTCGGCAGCGAGGGCCTCCAACCACGCCATGTCCGCGATGTCAGACACCCGCCGAGCAGCGAACTCGAGGGCCGCGCCACGGTGGCCCGGAGCTACCGCAGCAGCAAAGGCCGGAAGGCGGCCGCGACGCGTTGCTAGAGCCGGTGGCGGAGCTCCTGGCTTTGCCGCCGGGGCTCACCCTTCTACACCCAGCTCCCACTCAGTCCAGGCGGCACGCGCTGGGCTCCACACGCGTCGCTGGCTCCAAGGCTACCCCAACACCGGGCGAAGCCAAAGATCGGGCCAGCAGCAGCGCTGCCTCCGCCCCCGGCCGGGCGAAGAAGGACTCACAGGACCCACGGCCCCAGGGGTCAGCCGCCACCACCCCTGTGTGGGCACCTCAAGCAGAGCTGCATGGCATGCGGAGCACTATGGCGCGGCCTTCGGATGACGACCCTAGAAGAATACGTGCCCCACATGATGGACCAAGGGCACCAGATGAGGGCGTAACAAGGCTCGCCCTCAGCCCAAGCCGGGGGACGAGGCGATGAAGCCGAGCTCTTCCAGGAGCCCCGTGAAGGCCCCACCGGCCACGCTGGAAGCGACGATTATCGGGTACCGCTAATTCCTCAGGAGCAGGCATACGCTAATCATGAATCGTAGGAGGTGCAGGTCGCCACAGCGGGCGGCTGCCCCGCTCCCGCAGTCTCCTACCCCTCAGGAGGAGGGCGTCGGGGGCTGTAGGGGAGGGGCCGAGATTCGGCATCACCACTGCGGCGTTCGGAGCAAGGCGTTCTCAGGAGGTAGGCCCTCTGCTGGGGAGGTGCCTTAGGGCCTGCCCCTTGCGGAGGACTCCGGTCGCCGAGGGAACTGCTAGCGACCGCCTACCCCATCGGGCGCGCCCTGGTTTCCGGTCGTCGTTGATGGCACTAGAGTGCGGCGCATGGGCCCTCGTCTGGCGATATGAAGCAAGGCCGGTACTGTGAAGAAGGCCCAGGTTCGTGAAGCTCGCCACCCGTGACACTCTCACGTAATAATGAGTGGGGCTGTACACGCCCGGAGTCTCGTGGGTGCCGGCCTCAGCCCCTGGCTCCCTCCCACGCCCAAAGGGCAGCACTTAGCTCCGCTACTGGTGAGAAGACGCCCAAGACTAGACTAGGTGCCCGACGCGGCCTTTTTCTCGCTTTCATTGCTTTTCCCTTTGGTTGTCACTTTCCCACTGGATTTAAGTTGATTCAATTTGAGATTTGCGGTGTTTGGGAAGGGGTGCTTAGTCTTGTTCATGCAATCTCTCGCTTCGTTACCGCTTTGCCTCACCTGCTTCCCTCGTGAGCCCTCATGAGCCGGGTTGGGCCTAGCTTATGCAGCAGCCCAGATCGCCAACAAGATCCTCTCGTGGAGGTCTTTACCGCAGATCCTACGAAGTTCGATCAGAGACACTTGAGACACCGCAGCCTCCACAAAGCTATCTCGTGGCCCGTGACGGGACAAAGGTAAACTAGCCAGCCACTTGGCGCAGCGCGACGGGTGATATAACATCTACTAATACACGTAACACAAGTTTTACATGAGGGCTCCTCCCAAAATGCTCTCACAACCGCCGGGCAAAACCTGAGCTCTATTCATGCAGGTAAGGAACAGGAACGATGCGCAATACCGGATAAATCCCCAATGCATCCTCGGGGCACCTCCTGAATCTTGCCGCATCGCTGCCTCGCCATCGCTTCGCATTGTCACCAGCGCGCCGTGGCCGCCCACCATGCCGCCTTCATCAGCAGCCACGATCACGCCCATCGCTATCCGCCAAGCGGCGCCCGACGAGGGCGCCCACGTTGTCCTCCACCTGGCGCCAGTCGCCCGGACGGCCCGGAGTATCGGGCGATGGCGGCGCCAAGTCGGGCGGGGGTCCATATTCCGAGATGGTCAAGACGCGAGAAAGGCGCGCCCGAGCAGGGCGCTCCTCTCTCCACCAACCTGCCGGCTCGACCGATCAAGGCCCAAATGCGCCACCACGCTGGTGAAGAACTCAAGGTTGCCGACGAGTTAATCGCGGCGCTCCCCAACAGCCACCTCGCAGATATTACCCAAGGCTACGCTGGCTCTCTCCCGAGCGTGGTGAGCATGGGGCCGCTCATGCTCCAGATCCGCCACGACGATCTCGTCTGCATTCTATCGCGGCGACGGCCTCACCTCGGCCCACCCGCTGGCAAAGAAGAAGCACCTCGCACGGAGGTAGTTAACCTCCCGCGCCACCTCAAGGGCGGCCCGAGAAGCATCGCCCGCCGCTTCACTTCCTCCCGCTGGCCTCAAGGCAGCGGCCCTACCTCCGCCTCACTCGGATCAACCCCAGCCTCTCCTCGAACTCAAGGCCAAGGTTCAAGCTGCTTGCCGCCACCCGACGTCCGACCTCCTCCAGACACGGGCTTCCCAAGAGCGACATCATCCTCCGCCTGCTACTAAGCGCCCCTTGTTTCTGTGTGCTCATATCACACAGGTCCGGGCGGCTTCCAAAGGTCGGCGCCTCATGCTTCGAGCTCACTGGTCGCCTCGAGGCCACCTTCATCGACGCAAGGGCCGCCGCAGCTCCACCTGCTCTCCAAAGAGCGGCATCGGGCCAGGAGTTCCCGCAAGCCCGCCTCCGCCCGCCTCGCCGCCGGTCAGCTTCCCGAGCCTCGACGGCCCGAGAACGGACCTCCCGAGAGGCCGCCACGACGCCTTGGCCTCCCCATTGTCAAGATCACGCCGATGGCGCTGCAAGGGCGACAGCCGCCACTGCCTCCGCTGCTAGCCTCCCTCCAAGGCTAGGCGCAGGCCTCGGCCTCCAAGAAACCTGGGCCTCATCAGCGAGCCTTCACGCCGAGCAGGCTCACCGGTGAAGGAAATATGCCCTAGAGGCAATAATAAAGTTATTATTTATTTCCTTATATCATGATAAATGTTTATTATTCATGCTAGAATTGTATTAACCGAAACATAATACATGTGTGAATACATAGACAAACAGATAGTCACTAGTATGCCTCTACTAGACTAGCTCATTAATCAAAGATGGTTATGTTTCCTAACCATAGACATGTGTTGTCATTTGATTAATGGGATCACATCATTAGGAGAATGATGTGATTGACATGACCCATTTCATTAGCTTAGCACTTGATCGCTTAGTATGTTGCTTATGCTATCTTCATGACTTATACAAAGTTCCTGAACTATGAGATTATGCAACTCCTGCTTACTAAAGGAACACTTTGTGTGCTACCAAACATCACAACGAATCGGGTGATTATAAAGGTACTCTACAAGTGTCTCCGAAAGTATATGTTGAGTTGGCATGAATCAAGATTAGGATTTGTCACTCCGATTGTCGGAGAGGTATCTCTGGCCTTCTCGGTAATACACATCACATAAAGCCTTGCAAGCATTGCAACTAATAAGTTAGTTGTGAGATGATGTATTACGGAACGAGTAAAGAGACTTACCGTAACGAGATTGAACTAGGTATTGATACCGACGATCGAATCTCGGTAAGTAACATACCGATGACAAAGGGAACAACGATGTTGTTATGCGGTCTGACCGATAAAGATCTTCAGAGAATATGTAGGAACCAATATGGGCATCCAGGTCCCGCTATTGGTTATTGACCGAGACGGTCTCGCCATGTCTACATTGTTCTCGAACCGTAGGGTCCGCACGCTTAAAGTTTCATGACGGTTATATTATGAGTTTATGTATTTTGATGTACCAAGGAGTTCGAGTCCCGGATGTGATCACGGACATGACGAGGAGTCTCAAATGTTCGAGACATAAAGATTGATATATTGACGGCTATATTCGACACCGAAAGGTTCCGAAGTTTCCGGAGAAAACCGGAGTGCCGAGGGGTTACCGAACCCCGGGAAGTAATGGGCCCTATTGGGCCAAGAGGGAGAGAGAGGGCTGCACCAGAGGTGGCGCGCGCCCCATGGGGAGTCCGACTGACTAGGAGGGGGGCGCGCCCCTTTCCTCTCCCTCTCCCTCTTTCCTTCCCCTTCCTCTTCCTAGTAGGATTAGGAAAGGGAGTCCTACTCCTACTAGGAGGAGGACTCCTCCCTTGGCGCGCTCCTAGGGCCGGCCGCCCTCCCCTTGCTCCTTTATATACGGGGCAGGGGGCACCCTAGAACACACAAGTTGATCTTCGTGATCGCTCTTAGCTGCAGCGGTGCCCCTCCACCATATTCCACCTCGGTCATATTGTAGCGGTGCTTAGGCGAAGCCCTCGCGACGGTAGAACATCAAGATCGCCACCACGCCGTCAGCAGCCGACGGAACTCCTCCCCGACGCTTTGCTGGATCGAGCACGGGATCGCCATCGAGCTGAACGGTGCTAAGAACTCGGAGGTGCCGGAGTAACGGTGCTTGGATCGGTCGGATCGTGAAGACGACGACTACATCAACCGCTGATATAACGCTCCGCTTTCGGTTCACGAGGGTACGAGACGACACTTCCCCTCTCGCTATGCCATCACCTTGGTCTTGCGTGATCGTAGGAACATTTTTGAAATTACTACGCTACCCAACAAAGGCATCCGAGCCTGGTTTTATGCGCTGATGTCATATGCACGAGTAGAACACAAGTGAGTTGTGGGCGATATAAGTCATACTACCTACCAGCATGTCATACTTTGGTTCAGCGGTATTGTGAGATGAAGCGCCCGACCGACATTACGCCAGACGCTTACGCGAGACTGGTTTCACTGCTACGAGCACTCGTGCTTAAAGGTGGCTGGCGGTGTCTGCTCTCTCACTTTAGTTGAACTGAGGCTACGCCCGTCCTTGAGAAGGTTAAACGGAGTCTATTTGACGAAGTATCGCTGTGGTTTTGATGCGAGGTGAGATTGGTTCTTGCTTAAGCCCGTAGCAGCCACGTAAAATTTGCAACAACAAAGTAGAGGACGCCTAACTTGTTTTTGCAGGCATGTTGTGATGTGATATGGTCAAGACGTGATGCTATATTTTATTGTATGAGATGATCATGTTTTGTAACCGAAGTTATCGGCAATCGGCAGGAGCCATATGGTTGTCGCTTATTGTATGAAATGCAACGCCATGTAATTGCTTTACTTTATCACTAAGCGGTAGCGATAGTCGAGAAGCAATAGTTGGCGAGACGACAACGATGCTACGATGGAGATCAAGGTGTCGCTACCGGTGACGATGGTGATCATGACGGTGCTTCGAGATGGAGATCACAAGCACAAGATGATGATGGCCATATCATATCACTTATATTGATTGCATGTGATGTTTATCCTTTATGCATCTTATCTTGCTTTGTTTGACGGTAGCATTATAAGATGATCTCTCACTAAAATTATCAAGAAGTGTTCTCTCGAGTATGCACCGCTGCTAAAAGTTCAGAGTACCTGCACACCACGTGATGATCGGGTGTGATAAGTTCTACGTCCATCTACAACGGGTGCAAGCCAGTTTTGCACACGCAGAATACTCAAAGTTAAACTTGACGAGCCTAGCATATGCAGATATGGCCTCGAACACGGAGACCGAAGGTCGAACGTGAATCATATAGTAGATATGATCAACATAGTGATGTTCACCATTGAAACTACTCCATCTCACGTGATGATCGGACATGGTTTAGTTAATTTGATCACGTAAACACTTAGATGACTAGAGAGATGTCTGCCTAAGTGGGAGTTTTAATATGATTAATTAAAACTTAAATTATCATGAACTTAGTACCGATAGTATTTTGCTTGTCTATGTTTACTCGTAGATAGATGGCTCGTGCTGTTGTTCCGTTGAATTTTAATGCGCTCCTTGAGAAAGCAAAGTTGAAAGATGATGGTAGCAATTACACGGACTGGGTCCGAATCGAGGATTATCCTCATTGCTGCCCGTAAGAATTACGCCCCGAAGCACCGCTGGTGCCAGTGCCTGCCGCAGAGCTGCACCGTGGTTGTGAACGCCCGCAAAGCAAAGCTGATGACTACTCTATAGTTCAAGGTGCCATGCTTTACGGCTTAGAACCGGTCTTCAACGACGCTTTGAACGCCATGGAGCATATGAGATGTTCCAGAGTTGAAGTTAATATTTCAAGCAAATGCCCGGATTGAGAGATATGAAGTTCCAATAAGTTCTATAGCTGCAAGATGGAGGAGAATAGTTCTGCAAGGAGCACATACTCAAAATGTCCGGGTATAATAATCACTTAATTCAGCTGGGAGTTAATCTTCCGGATGATAGTGTCATTGATGTAATTCTCCAATCATCGCCACCAAGCTACAAGAGCTTCGTGATGAACTATAATATGCAAGGGATGACTAAGACAATTCCTCGAGCTCTTCGCAATGCTAAAAGTCATGGAGGTAGAAATCAAGAAAGAGCATCAAGTGTTGATGGTCAACAAGACCACTAGTTTTAAGAAAAGGGCAAAGGAAAGAAGAAGGAAACTTCAAAAGAACAGCAAGAAAGTTGCTGATCAAGAGAAGAAACCCAAGTCTGACCTAAGCCTGAAACGAGTGTTTTTACCGCAAGCAAACCGACACCGAAGCGGAACTGCCCCAAGTATTTGGCGGATAAGAAGGATGGCAAGGTGAACAAAGGTATATGTGATATACATGTTATTGATGTGTACCTTACTAGAGCTCGAGTAGCACTGGTATTTGATACGGTTCTGCTAATATTTGCAACTCAAACAGGACTACGGAATAGACGAGCACCGCAAAGGACGAGGTGACGATGCGCTGGGAAATGGTTCCAAAGTTAATGTGATCGCGGTCGGCACGCTACCTCTACATCTACCTTCGGATTAGTTTTAGACCTAAATAATTGTTATTTGGTGCCGCGCTGAGCATGAACATTATATCTGGATCTTGTTTGATGCGAGACGGTTATTCATTTAAATCAGAGAATAATGGTTGTTCTATTTATATGAGTAATATCTTTATGGTCATGCACCCTTGAAGAATGGTCTATTCTTGTTAAATCTCGACAGTAGTGATACACATATTCATAATGTCGGCCAAAAGATGCAGAATTGATAATGATAGTGCAACTTATTTGTGGCACCGCCGCTTAGGTCATATTGGTGTAAACGATGAAGAAACTCCATACAGATGGACTTTTGGAATCACTTGATTATGAATCACTTGGTACTTATGTAACCATGCCTCATGGGCAAGATGACTAAAACACCGCTTCTCCGTTGTATGGAGAGAGCAATGACTTGTTGGAAATCATACATACAGATGTGTGTGGTCCGATGAATGTTGAAGCTCGTATGGATATCGTTATTTTCTCACCTTCACAGATGATTTAAGCAGATATGGGTATATCTACTTAATGAAACATAAATCTGAAACATTTGAAAAGTTCAAAGAATTTCAGAGTGAAGTTGAAAATCATCGTAATAAGAAAATAAAGTTTCTACGATCTGATCGTGGAGGAGAATATTTGAGTTACGAAGTTTGGTCTACATTTGAAACAATGCGAATAGTTTCGCAACTCACGCCACCGGAACACCACAGCGAATGGTGTGTCCGAACGTCAGAATCGTATTTTACTAGATATGGTGCGATCTATGATGTCTATTTCGATTTACCGCTATCGCTTTGGGGTTATGCTTTAGAGACGGCCGATTCACGCTAAATAGGACACCGCCAAAACCGCTGAGACGACGCCTTATGAACTATGGTTTAGCAAGAAACCAAAGTTGTCGCTTCGAAAGTTTGGGATTGCGATGCTTATGTGAAGAAACTTCAACCCGATAAGCTTGAACCCAAATCGAAAAATGTGTCTTCATAGGATACCCAAAGGAGACACTGGGTATACCTTCTATCACAGATCCAAGGCAAGACATTTGTTGTTAAAATGGATCCTTTCTAGAGAAGGAGTTTCTCTCAAAGAAGTGAGGGGAGGAAAGTGGAACTTGATGAGGTAATAGTACCAGCTCCCTTATTGAAAGTAGTTCGTCACGTAAATCAGTTTCGTAACACCTACACCAGCTTAGTGAGGAAGATAATGATGAAGATCATGAAACTTCAGATCAAGTTGTCACCGAATCAGAGATCAACCAGAATAAAATCCGCACCAGAGTGGTACGGTAATCCTATTCGAAGTCATGCTACTAGATCATGGTGAACCTACGAACTATGAAGAAGCGATGGTGAGCCCAGATTCGCAAAATGGCTTGAAGCCATGAAATCTGAGATGGGATCCATGTATGAGAACAAAGTATGGATTTTGGTAGACTTGCCCGATGATCGGCAAGCTATTGAGAATAAATGGATCTTTAAGAAGAAGACCGACGCTGATGGTAATGTAACTGTTTACAAAGCTCGACTTGTTGCAAAAGGTTTTCGACAAGTTCAAGGGGTTGACTACGATGAGACTTTTCACCAGAAGCGATGCTTAAGTCTGTCCGAATCATGTTAGCAATTGCCGATTTTATGATTATGAAATTTGGCAAATGGATGTAAAACTGCATTCTTGAATGGATTTCTAGAAGAAGAGTTGTATATGATGCAACCAGAAGGTTTTGTTGATCCAAAGGGTACTAACAAAGTGTGCAAGCTCCAACGATCAATTTATGGTCCTGCAAGCCTCTCGAGTTGAATAAACGCTTGATAGTGTGATCAAAGATATGGTTTTATATGCACTTTGGAGAAGCCTCAGATTTACAAGAAAGTGAGTGGAGCTCAGAGCATTTCGATATTATATGTGGACTATATATTGTTGATTGGAAATGATATAGAATTTCTGGATAGCATAAAAGGATACTTGAATAAAAGTTTTCAATGAAAGACCTCGTGAAGTTGCTTATATATTGGGCATCAAGATCTATAGAGATAGATCAAGACGCTTAATAGGACTTTCACAAAGCACATACCTTGATAAAGTTTTGAAGAAGTTCAAAATGGATCGTGCAAAGAAAGGTTTTTACCTGTAGTACAAGGTGTAAGATTGAGTCGACTCAATGCCCCACCACAAGCAGAAGATAGAGAGAAAATGAAAATGTTCCCTATGCTTCAGCCATAGGCTCTATCATGTATGCAATGCTGTGTACCAGACCGACGATGCTTAGCTGTAAGCTTGGCAGAAGGTACCAAAGTAATCCAGAGTGGATCATCGACAGCGGTCAAGAACATCCCGAAATACCGAAAAGGACTAAGGATATGTTTCTCGATATGGAGGTGACAAAGAGCTAGTCGAAATGGTTACGCCGATGCAAGTTTTGACACCGATCCGGACGATTCTAAATCGCAAACCGGATACGATTTTTATTAAACGGTGGAGCTGCCAGCTTGGTGCAGTTCTAAACAAAGCGCCGTATGGATCTACATGTGAAGCGGAGTACATAGCTGCTTCGAAGCAGCAAATGAAGGAGTCTGGATGAAAGAGTTCATTTCCGATCTAGGTGTCATACCTAGTGCATCGGGACCAATGAAGATCTTCTCGTGACAATATCGTGCAATTGCCTTGGCAAAGGAATCCAGATTTCACAAGAGGACCAAGCATATCAAGAGACGCCTAATTCCATTCAGACCAAGTCCAAGTGGGAGACATAGAGATTTGCAAAATACATACGGATCTGAATGTTGCGCACCCATTGACTAAGCCTCTTCCACGAGCAAAACATGATCAGCACCAAGACTCCATGGGTGTTAGAATCATTACTGTAATCTAGATTATTGACTCTAGTGCAAGTGGGAGATCAAGGAAATATGCCCTAGAGGCAATAATAAAGTTATTATTTATTTCTTATATCATGATAAATGTTTATTATTCATGCTAGAATTGTATTAACCGGAAACATAATACATGTGTGAATACATAGACAAACAGATAGTCACTAGTATGCCTC
Organism: Aegilops longissima; assembly: GCA_021605205.1. NCBI lineage: Eukaryota > Viridiplantae > Streptophyta > Magnoliopsida > Poales > Poaceae > Aegilops > Aegilops longissima. Next base: position 10,556 of record JAHIAM010017197.1, on the reverse strand, counting down.
TACTAGACTAGCTCATTAATCAAAGATGGTTATGTTTCCTAACCATAGACATGTGTTGTCATTTGATTAATGGGATCACATCATTAGGAGAATGATGTGATTGACATGACCCATTTCATTAGCTTAGCACTTGATCGCTTAGTATGTTGCTTATGCTATCTTCATGACTTATACAAAGTTCCTCAACTATGAGATTATGCAACTCCTGCTTACTCAAAGGAACACTTTGTGTGCTACCAAACATCACAACGAATCGGGTGATTATAAAGGTACTCTACAAGTGTCTCCGAAAGTATATGTTGAGTTGGCATGAATCAAGATTAGGATTTGTCACTCCGATTGTCGGAGAGGTATCTCTGGCCTTCTCGGTAATACACATCACATAAAGCCTTGCAAGCATTGCAACTAATAAGTTAGTTGTGAGATGATGTATTACGGAACGAGTAAAGAGACTTACCGTAACGAGATTGAACTAGGTATTGATACCGACGATCAATCTCGTAAGTAACATACCGATGACAAAGGGAACAACGATGTTGTTATGCGGTCCGACCGATAAAGATCTTCAGAGAATATGTAGGAACCAATATGGGCATCCAGGTCCCGCTATTGGTTATTGACCGAGACGGTCTCGCCATGTCTACATTGTTCTCGAACCGTAGGGTCCGCACGCTTAAAGTTTCAATGACGGTTATATTATGAGTTTATGTATTTTGATGTACCAAGGAGTTCGAGTCCCGGATGTGATCACGGACATGACGAGGAGTCTCAAATGTTCGAGACATAAAGATTGATATATTGACGGCTATATTCGACACCGAAAGGTTCCGAAGTTTCCGGAGAAAACCGGAGTGCCGAGGGGTTACCGAACCCCCGGGAAGTAATGGGCCCTATTGGGCCAAGAGGGAGAGAGAGGGCTGCACCAGAGGTGGCGCCCCCCCATGGGGAGTCCGACTGACTAGAGGGGGGCGCCCCCTTCCCTCTCCCTCTCTCTCTTTCCTTCCCCTTCCTCTTCCTAGTAGGATTAGGAAAGGGAGTCCTACTCCTACTAGGAGGAGGACTCCTCTCCTTGGCGCGCCTCCTAGGGCCGGCCGCCCTCCCCTTGCTCCTTTATATACGGGGCAGGGGGCACCCTAGAACACACAAGTTGATCTTCGTGATCGCCTTTAGCCGCAGCGGTGCCCCTCCACCATATTCCACCTCGGTCATATTGTAGCGGTGCTTAGGCGAAGCCCCGCGACGGTAGAACATCAAGATCGCCACCACGCCGTCAGCAGTCGACGGAACTCCTCCCCGACGCTTTGCTGGATCGAGCACGGGGATCGTCATCGAGCTGAACGTGTGCTAAGAACTCGGAGGTGCCGGAGTAACGGTGCTTGGATCGGTCGGATCGTGAAGACGTATGACTACATCAACCGCGTTGATATAACGCTTCCGCTTTCGGTCTACGAGGGTACGTAGACGGACACTCTCCCCTCTCGTTGCTATGCCATCACCTTGGTCTTGCGTGATCGTAGGAACATTTTTGAAATTACTACGTTACCCAACAGTTGGATGAACAGGATCCCGTGGTAGTAGAGGCCATTGCCGCTGGATGAACAGGACCCCGGTCGATCGAGCGTGTTGGGGGTTGGTGAACAGGACCCCGTGGAGGGCTGGATGAACAGGACGACCCCGTGGAGGGATGGATGAACACACTACAAAAAAATACACTTCCGTGATGATACGTGTTTGTCACAGTAGTTCACGTTTTCTGTCATGCATGTACATCCATGACAAATTTATGACAGAATCAAGATAGTCATACCTGTGCTGTCGTAGAAGTTATCCATGACATTACAAAAATTATCATCACGGAAGTGTCCACTTCCATGACGATAAATCGCGCGTCACATAAGTGCTTTCGTCAAGGGTGACCAACACGTGGCATCCACCGTAACGGAACGCCGTTAAGCTATCGGGTCCGGTTTTGGATCCGATAACCCGTTAACAGCCCCGACCAATGGGGATTTTCCATGTGTAAAATCATGATTGGCTGGAGGTAACACGTGCGGCTCGCCGTTGGGACATATGTCATCCACTCATTGGACCCAAAGCGCCTATGATACGTCGACACATGCACGACCCAACAGAGGCCCATTCCTGTGAAAAGGCCGGCCCGTTTGACTTGGTCAAGAAGTGGCGGGCCGGCCCACGGCAAGCCTGTTAACGGCATGTTCGCATATAGCCCATTTACAGCCCGCTAACCCAGGGCCCGTTTACGGCCTATCCGAATTAGGCCCAGTAGCGTCATCTAGGCCATCCAATATAATTCCAGCCCGTTTTAACTTCTGGCACATGTATGGCCCATGACGTCTTTTGGCCCATATGAGGCCCTTAGTAACCCTCGGCCCATTAACGACCCGTGGTAAAACTGGCCCATAATGAATAGTGTATCACTTTATACCCATTAACGGCCCATTATTCCGTTGGGCCATTTCTAGCCCATGTTATCTTTCGCCCTTCTCAAGGCCCATTTATTCTTGGGCTCATTTCAAAGATTCGCTTACTTTCGGTCTCACATCGCTATTTTCGCTTGTGGACCAAATTCAGCCCATTACAGGTATCTCCGAAAGTGTTTGTTGGGTTGGCACGAATCGAGACTGGATTTGTCACTCCGCAGACGGAGAGGTATCTCCGGCCCACTCGTAGGACATCATCATATGTGCACAATGTGACCAAGGGGTTGATCACGGATGATGTATTACGGAACGAGTAAAGAGACTTGCCGAACGAGATTGAACAAGGTATCGGGATACCGACGATCGAATCTCGGCAAGTGCAATACCGCTAGACAAAGGGAATTGTATACGGATCGATTGAGTCCTTGACATCGTGGTTCATCCGATGAGATCATCGTGGAACATGTGGGAGCCAACATGGGTATCCAGATCCCGCTGTTGGTTATTGACCGAGAACGCCTCGGTCATGTCTCAGATGATTCCCGAACCCGTAGGGTCTACACACTTAAGGTTCGGCGACGCTTAGGGTTATAAAGGAAGTTTGTATGTGGTTACCGAATGTTGTTCGAGTCCCGATGAGATCCCTGACGTCACGAGGAGTTCCGGAATGGTCCGGAGGTAAAGATTTATATATGGAAGTCCTATTTTGGTCGCCGGAAAAGTTTCGGACTTTATCGGTATTGTAAGGTTCGGAGTGCCGAAGGGGTCCGGGGTCCACTGGGGTCCACCTGCCCCCGGGGCCACATGGGCTGTAGGGGTGCGCTTGGCCTATATGGGCCAAGGGCACCAGCCCCAAGAGGCCCATGCGCCAAGGAAACTTGGGAGGGAAGAGTCTCAAGGGGAAGGCACCTGAGGTGCCTTGGGAGGATGGACCCCCCCCCCCTGGCCGCACTCCTCCCTTGGAGGAAGGGGCAAGGCTGCGCCTCCCTCCTCCTTGCCCCTATATATAGTGGAGGGGAGGAGGGCATCCACACCTGAGCCCCGGGCGCCCTCCCTCTCTCCCAACTCCTCCTCCTCTCCTACGGCGCTTGGCGGCCCCGCAGATTGCCACGCCTCCATCACCACCACGCTGTTGTGCTGCTGTTGGATGGAGTCTTCTCAACCTCTCCTCTCTCCTTGCTGGATCAAGGCGGGAGACGCCACCGGCTGTACGTGTGTTGAACGCGGAGGTGCCGTCTGCTCGCACTTGATCATCGGTGATCTGAATCACGACGAGTACGACTCCATCAACCCTGCTCACTTGAACGCTCCGCTTAGCGATCTACAAGGGTATGTAGATGCACTCTCCTTCCCTCGCTGCTGGTTTCTCCATAGATAGATCTTGGTGACACGAGGAAAATTTTGAATTTCTGCCACGCTCCCCAACAAAGGGCATCATGAGCTAGGTCTATTGCGTAGATTCTTTGCACGAGATGAACACAAAGTAGTTGTGGGCTTTGATGATGTTCAATATGCTTACCGCTACTAGTCCAATCTTGTTTCGACGGTATTGTGGGATGAAGCGCCCGGACCGACCTTACACGCACTCTTACGTGAGACAGGTTCCACTGATCGACATGCACTTGGTGCATAAGGTGGCTAGCGGGTGCCGCCTCCCACTTTAGTCGGAACGGATTCGATGAAAAGGGTCCTTATGAAGGGTAAATAGCAATTGACATATCACGCTGTGGTTTTATGAGGTAAGAAACGTTTGCTAGAAACCCATAGCAGCCACGTAAAACATGCAAACAACAATTAGAGGACGCCTAACTTGTTTTTGCAGGGTATGCTATGTGATGTGATATGGCCAAGAAGAATGTGATGAATGATATGTGATGTATGAGATTGATCATGTTCTTGTAATAGGATTCACGATTTGCATGTCGATGAGTATGACAACCGCAGGAGCCATAGGAGTTGTCTTTATTTATTGTATGACCTGCGTGTCATTGAACAACGCCATGTAATTACTTTACTTTATTGCTAACCGTAGCCATAGTAGTAGAAGTAATAAGTTTGGCGTAGACAACTTCATGGAGACACGATGATGGAGATCATGATGATGGAGATCATGGTGTCATGCCGGTGACGATGATGATCATGGAGCCCCAAGATGGAGATCTAAAGGAGCAAAGTGATATTGGCCATATCATGTCACTATTTGATTGCATGTGATGTTTATCATGTTTATGCATCTTGTTTGCTTAGATCGACGGTAGTAAATAAGATGATCCTTACACCAATCTCAAGAAGTGTTCTCCCCGACTGCGCACCGCTGCTACAGTTCGTCGCTTCTAAGCACCACGTGATGATCGGGTGTGATGGATTCTTACGCTCACATACAACGGTGTAAGACAGATTTACACAGCAAAACACTTGGGGTTAACTTGACGAGCCTAGCATGTACGCATATGGCCTCGGAACATAGAGACCGAAGGTCGAGCATGAGTCGATAGTAGATACGATCAACATGAAGATGTTCATCGATGATGACTAGTCCGCCTCACGTGATGATCGGACACGGCCTAGTTGACTCGGATCATGTAATCACTTAGATGACCGAGAGGGATGTCTATCTCGAGTGGGAGTTCATGAGATGAACTTAATTATCCTGAACATAGTCAAAAGATCTTTGCAAATTATATCATGAGCTCGCGCTTTAGTTCCACTGCTTAGATATGTTCCTAGAGAAAATATAGTTGAAAGTTGAAAGTAGCGATTATGCGGACAGAGAAAGCTTATGTCCTTAATGCACCGCCAGTGTGCTGAACCCCAAACGCCGCTTGTGGATGTTGCGTAACATCGGACATACACGCTTTGATAACTACGTGATAGTTCAGCTTAAACGGTTTAGAGTAGAGGCACCAAAGACGCTTTCAAACGTCACGAACATATGAGATGTTTCGAGGGCTGAAATTGGGATTTCAGGCTCGTGCCCACGCCAAAAGGTATGAGACCTCCGACGATTTTCTTAGCCTGCAAACTAAGAGAGAAAAGCTCAATCGTTGAGCTTGTGCTCAGATTGTCCGAGTGCAACAATCACTTGAATCGAGTGGAGTTGATCTTCCGATGAGATATTGATGTTTCTCCATAGTCATTTCCACCAAGCTGCTAGAGCTTCGTGATGAACTATAACATATCGGGATAAATATGATGATCCTGAAGTATTCGCGATGTTTGACACCGCGAAAGTAGAAATCAAGAAGGAGCATCAATTGTTGATGGTTGGTGAAACCACTAGTTTCAAGAAGGGCAAGGGCAAGAAGGGACACTTCATGAAACGACAAATCAGTTGTTGCTCCAAAGAAGAAACCCAAGGTTGAACCCAAACCCGAGACTAAGTGCTTCGTAATAAGGGGAACAGACATCGAGCAGAACCACCCTAGATACTTGGTAGATGAGAAGGCTGGCAAGGTCGATAGAAGTATATTGATATACATTATGTTAATGTGTACTTTACTAGTACTCCTAGTACCACCAGGGTATTAGATACCGTTCGGTTGCAAAGTGTTAGTAACTCAAACGAAAAGCTACGGAATAAACGGAGACTAGCTAAAGGAGAGCCGACGATATGTGTTGAAGTGTTTCCAAGTTTGATGTGATCAAACATCGCACGCCCCTCTACCATCAAGATTAGTATTAAACCTGAATAATTGTCATTTGGTGTTTATGCTGAGCATAGACATGATTGGATTATGTCTATCGCAATAAGGTTATTCATTTAAGGAGAATAATGGTTACTCTATTTATTTGAATAACACCTTCAATGGTCTTGCACCTAAAGGAATGGTTTATTGAATCTCGATCGTAGTGATACACATTTTCATGCAAAAGATATGAGATAGTAATGATAGTACCACTTACTTGTGGCAATCGCCATGTAAGTCATATTGGTATAAAACGCATGAAGAAGCTCCATGTTGATGGATCTTTGAACTCACTCGCTTTTGAAAAGTTTGAGACATGCTAACCATGTCTATTGGTGTATATGCATGAAGAAACTCCATGCAGATGAGTCGCTTGGACTCACCTGATTTTGAATCACTTGAGATATGCAAATCATACCACATGGGCAAGATGACCTAAAAGCCTCGTTTCAAAGAAATGGAACAAGATAGCAACTTGTTGGAAGTATCACATTTTGATGTGTGCAGTCCAATGAATGCCGAGGCATGCAGTGAATATCGTTATGTTCTTACTTCACGATGATTTGAGTAGATGTTGAGTATATTTACTTGATGAAACACAAGTCTGAATTATTGAAAGGTTCAAGTAATTTCAGAGTGAAGTTGAAGATCTTCGTGACAAGAGGATAAAATGTCTATGATGTGATCATAGAGATGGATATCTGAGTTATGTAGTTTTGGCACACTATTAAGACATTGTGGAAATTGTTTCACAATTAATACCGCCTCGAACACCATAGTGTAATGATGTGTCCGAACATCATAGTTGCACCCTATAAGATATGGTGCGTACTATGATGTCTCTTATCAATTACCACTATCGCTCATGGGTTAGGCATTAGAGACAACCGCACTCACTTTAATAGGGCACCACGTAATTCGCTGAGATGACACCGTATGAACTATGGTTTAGAGAAACCTAAGTCGTCATTTCTTAAAGGTTTGGGGCTGCGACGCTTATGTGAAAAAGTTTCAGGTTGATAAGCTCGAACCCAAAGCGGATAAAATGCATCTTCATAGGACACCCAAAACGGTTGGGTATACCTCCTAATTCAGATCCGAAGCAATAGGGATTGTTTCTTGAATCGGGTCCTTTCTCGAGGAAAAGTTCGTCTCGAAAGTTGAGGGGAGGATGGTGGAGACTTGATGAGGTTATTGAACCATCACTTCAACAAGTGTGTAGCAGGCATGTGAAGTTGTTCCTGTGGTACCTACACCAATTGAAGTAGAAGCTATGATAGTGATCATGAAGTTTCGGATCAAGTCACCGACGCACTCGAGGGTGACAAGGATGCGATTACTTTAGAGTGGTACAGCAATCCTGTCTTGAAGGTCATGTTGCTGGACAACAATGAACCTACGAGCTATGGAGAAGCGATGGTGGGCCCAAATTCGACAAATGGTTAGAAACCATGAAATCTGAGATAGGATCCATGTATCAAAACAAAGCATGGATTTTGGTGGACTTGCCCGATGATCGGCAAGCCATTGAGATGAATGGATCTTTAAGAAGAAGACGGACGTGGACGGTAATATCACCGCCTATGAAGCTCGACTTGTATGTAAGAGTTTTCACAAGTTCAAGGAGTTGACTACAATGAGATTCTCTCATTCGTAGCGATGCTTAAGTCCGCGGAATCATGTTAGCATAAGCTGCATTTATGAAATCGCGATGGATGTCAAAATGAGTTTCCATACCAGTTTTCGTAAGGAAAGGTTGTATGTGATACAATCGTAAAAGTTTTGTCGATCCTAAGGATGCTAAAGGTATGCTGGCTCCAATGATCCTTTCTAAGGACCGGAGTAAGCATCTCGAGTTGGAATGTGTGCTTTGATGAGATGATCAAAGAATTTTGGTTTATACAAAGTTTATGAGAAACTTGTATTTCCAAAGAAGTGAGTGGAGCACTATAGAATTTCGATGAGTATATGTTGTTGACATATTGATGATCAGAAATGATGTAGAATTTCTAGATAGCATATAGGGTTGTTTGAAAAGTGTTTTTCAATGGAAAACCTGGATTAGGCTACTTGAACAATAAGCATCAAGATCTATAAAGGATAGATCAAAATGCTTTATAATACTTTCAAATGAGCACATACCTTGACATGATATTGAAGGTGTTCAAGATGGATTAGTCAAAGAAGGAGTTCTTGCCTGAGATGTAAGGTATGAAGTTAAGACTTAAAGCTCGACCACGGCAGGAGAGAGAGAAAGGACGAAGGTCGCCCCTATGCTTTAGACGAGGCTCTACAATGATATGTTGTGTACCGCACCGAAGTGTGCCTTGCCATGAGTCACTAAGGTACAAGAATGATCCAGAATAGATCATTGAACAGCGGTCAAAATTGTCCTTGGAGTAAATAAGGACATGTTTCTCGATCATGGAGGTGATAAAGAGTTCGCGAAGGGTTACGCCGATGTAAGCTTTAACACCTATCCGAATGACTCGAGTAGCAAACCGGATACGATAGTGGAGCAACCATTTGGAATAGCTCCAAGTGGAGCGTGAAGCAGCATTTATAATATGACCTAGAAATTTGTAAGCACACACGGATCTGAAAGGTTCAGACCGCTGACTAAAACCCGCTGACTAAAACCTCTCACAAGCAAAACATGATCAAACCTCGTAACTCATTGAGTCTTAATCACATGGTGATGTGAACTAGTTTAAGACACTAGTAGACTTTGGATGTTGGTCACATGGCGATGTGACCTATCGTGTTAATCACATGACGATGTGAACTAGATTATTGACTCTAGTGCAAGTGGGAGACTGTTGGAAATATGCCCTAGAGGCAATAATAAATTAGTTATTATTATTATATTCCTTGTTCATGATAATCGCTTATTATCCATGCTATAATTGTATTGATAGGAAACTCAAATACATGTGTGGATACATAGACAACACCATGTCCCTAGTAAGCCTCTATTGGCTAGCTCGTTGATCAATAGATGGTTACGGTTTCCTAACCATGGACATTGGATGTCATTGATAACGGATCACATCATTGGGAGAATGATGTGATGGACAAGACCCAATCCTAAGCCTAGCACAAAGATCGTAGTTCAGATGCTAAAGCTTTTCTAATGTCAAGTATCATTTCCTTAGACCATGAGATTGTGCAACCCCGGATACCGTGAGGAATGCTTTGGTGTACCAAACGCCACAACGAATCGGGTGGCTATAAAGGTGCATTACAGTATCTCCGAAAGTGTTTGTTGGGTTGGCACGAATCGAGATCGGATTTGTCACCCGTGACGGAGAGGTATCTCTCGCCCACTCGGTAGGACATCATCATATGTGCACAATGTGACCAAGGGGTTGATCACGGATGATGTATTACGAACGAGTAAAGAGACTTGCCGGTAACGAGATTGAACAAGGTATCGGATACCGACGATCGAATCTCGGCAAGTGCAATACCGCTAGACAAAGGGAATTGTATACGGATCGATTGAGTCCTTGACATCGTGGTTCATCCGATGAGATCATCGTGGAACATGTGGGAGCCAACATGGGTATCCAGATCCCGCTGTTGGTTATTGACCGAGAACGCCTAGGTCATGTCTCAGATGATTCCCGAACCCGTAGGGTCTACACACTTAAGGTTCAATGACGCTTAGGGTTATAAAGGAAGTTTGTATGTGGTTACCGAATGTTGTTCGAGTCCCGGATGAGATCCCGGACGTCACGAGGAGTTCCGGAATGGTCCGGAGGTAAAGATTTATATATGGAAGTCCTATTTTGGTCGCCGAAAAGTTTCGGACTTTATCGGTATTGTACCGGAGTGCCGAAGGGGTCCGGGGTCCACCGGGGTCCACCTGCCTGGGGGCCACATGGGCTGGGGGTGCGCCTGGCCTATATGGGCCAAGGGCACCAGCCCCAAGAGGCCCATGCGCCAAGGAAACTTGGGGAGGAAGAGTCCTCAAGGGGAAGGCACCTCCGAGGTGCCTTGGGAGGATGGACTCTCCCTCTGGCCGCACTCCTTCCTGGAGGAAGGGGCAGGGCTGCGCCCCCCCCTTTGCCCCTATATATAGTGGAGGGAGGAGGCATCCACACCGAGCCCCGGGCGCCTCCTCTCTCCCCAACTCCTCCTCCTCCCACGGCGCTTGGCGGCCCCGCAGATTGCCACGCCTCCATCACCACCACGCTGTTGTGCTGCTGTTGGATGGAGTCTTCTCAACCTCTCCTCTCTCCTTGCTGGATCAAGGCGTGAGACGCCACCGGCTGTACGGTGTTGAACGCGGAGGTGCCGTCTGCTCGCACTTGATCATCGGTGATCTGAATCACGACGAGTACGACTCCATCAACCCTGCTCACTTGAACGCTCGCTTAGCGATCTACAAGGGTATGTAGATGCACTCTCCTTCCCTCGCTGCTGG
>JAHIAM010017196.1:0-18157 GCA_021605205.1 Aegilops longissima | reverse complement strand
TTTAGGATTAATATTTTTGGATGAAATTAACGCCGCTAAAGTGTTGAGCCCACTTGGCAGCCCTTCGTTAGCAAGGAATAATTGGCTTGTGCCTTTATATTTAATTTGTCCTCAGGCATTAATGACAAACCAACATTTGCTATCCACCCGATTTTAAATTTGACATCAATAAAATAAAGGAAGATAAACGCTCGGATTTTAATAGGCAATCCAAGCTTTTATGGCAAATTTAATTACCGGCCCGGGGGGTCTGGGAAGCGGCTTCCCCGTTTCGTGTCCCCCCTCACCAGGCGACGGGCCGTGGGTTGGGCGATTTGCGTTGGCCATTCAAGGAAGGCCAAAGTTTACTTAGCACAACTGGGAGGAGGCATGCGGTAAGGAAGGGTACAGCGATATCCCAAGGGGCAATGGGGCAGGGCCTAAGGCCCGGGAAATTCTGCACGGTAGGGGCGCTAAGCCACGGAAGCAAGATGGCCGATGACGGGCAAATGTGGCCTGCGAACCCAAAGAAAACCCGCAGTCCGGGCCAAAATCGGCGGATATGGAATGGATAAGCTCGGGAAAATGGCCCCACCCATCAATGCCCGGGGGGCGCCCAGTGGCGCGGGGGAACGGAGGGCAGGGCGGCCTTCCCGCGGCCTTCAAGCTGCCCCAAAGGCCATGTTCTTAAAAACCCCCGGGCTTCCCTGAAAGGGCACAAGCGCCATCATGCGGCAGGGGACGCACGCTGGAAGCGCACAAACGGGGGGAGAGAATTGTGCATCCGGTAGGCGGGGCCGCGGCGCAAAAAGGGGAGCAGTTGGGCGACGGGGTAAGGCCGGCAAAGGGCTCGCCCCGTGAGTTCAAAAAGGACTTGACGTCCCCAACCGGCGAAATTGCCCCAGCCCCTTGGCCACAGCCTGGACCGGGCACCCCGAGGAAGCGGGACCGGCGGTCGAAGCCCCATGGCAAAGTAAAGGTTTCCCTTTAACGGGGTCTTTTTAAAATACCTTGGCCTTCATTTGGCAACTTGTGAAAGAGCGCCAATTGAAGAAAAATTTAAAGTAATATTTTACCGCCGCCAAAATTTAGCTCACTTTTGATTTTCGAAATTTAAGATAAATCTCCGCATCATGCAAAAATTTTCAAGTATACCGCTGTTGATTTTAAGAAGGATTTGGCAAACATTTTTCTTAGTTAAACCTCCTTTCCGTTTAAGGCTTTCAAAATCTCCCAACCAAGGTAGATGTTGATTGGAAAATTGTTTATTTGCAAAACCCCAATTAATGCCTTTGTTTTCTAAAAATTTGACAAATCATTAATTTAATCATGCATATAAAGTACATCTTGGTCAATTTTTTAAACTTCTGTAATGTTTATTGCCCAAATCAACAGTGATGGGGAACAAAATTGTTTATTGGGAAAACTAAAATTTTGGTTTCCCTAAAAGGAAAAGGGATAAAAGGTAATCCCTGATGGCATTGCCCATTTTCTAATACTGGCAGAAAAACCTCAATTTGTGTACCCTTGTATATAAATGGAATATTGAGGGTACCTTAAACCAAAGAATTGGACCTTTTCCCGGAGGTAATTTCTAGTTACTAAAGAATCCTGTTGTTTCATCTAGTATTATGGAGGGGACAAGGGAATTTTAGGGTGGAATTGGAGTTTTCGATTGAAACCGAGGCTCGACGGTTGGTGTTGTTTAATGGCACACGACCCACGGACACGGTGTTTTTTAGGATCAACACGAGCCAAGGTCTTGGTGGTACGCTGGGTCCTACCATTAGAGAATACGAAGAACCTTTTAAATTGCCGAACTAATCTATGTGTATTACAATACCGATTTTCCTTGCAAATACTAATCTCAACGTGGTAATTGATTTATGACGAGTTGTTGAATTAGAGTAAATTTGTGATATAGTGATCTCAACGTGATTTCACATTTCATGGTATCCCTAGTAAGTTTTCCAATGCAAATTCAAATTTAAAAGATGAACAATATGGAGGTGAGAAAATTTGTATGTGTCAAGCATATGACCACACACACACACACACACACACACACACGCATGAACACAACAACAATCCAATAAGTATAGTGCATCTATTTTTCCAACCCATGCATGTATGACACAAGTTCAAATTTATTCTAAATATTAGTCTTTAGAGAGTTCAACAAGTGACTAATACGGAGCAAAATGAGTGAATCTAGACTCTAAAATATGTCATATACATCCATATGTGCCACCATTTGAAGCCTCTAAAAAGACTAATATTTAGGAACGGGAGTAAATGTAAGACATCCATGGTCCTCCCAATATTTAAATGAACATGAAACTAAACATGAATATTAAGTCTAGTACTACAAAGACATGCAAATGTTGTGTTTAGGCGGAGCTATGATTGCGGGGTCACCCTCGACCTTAGATAAAATTGTGGAGCTCTTAGGGTTGTTTACATTATATTTGTCCCCACCTCCCAACCACCATTGGTTGTGCACCCCCACCCTCCTCCCCGGAGAATATCATGTGCCCCATACCTTAGATGCTATATGCCGACAAGTTGCTTGGAGCTTGTAGATCGAGATATAGCAGCTCAATGATGTGTCTTAATTTTTTTGGAAACCTTGAGGAGTTTGAGAATTGCACACAATTTGTACAAAACTACTTAGATGCCCTTTGATCCCATATCCAACGACTAAGTCAGATCACCATAGCATCTAAGATGAAGGAGGACATCATATTCTCCCCTATGTAAGAATATCATGTGCTACCACACCTTATATGTTTTGGTGATAAGTTTTGATTGGATTTGTGACCCAACACCTCCTGGGTTCAATGGTTTTTTGCAAAAGCCCCAAAAGAGTTCGCCACTACTTACAAGCACAAAGACTGCCGATGCCATTGATCTCGATCAAACGACCTCCAAGCTCAGATCACCAGAGCATCCAAGCTGCGATAGCACCTTATGTTTTCTCGACGGAGAGCATGAGGTGCTCCCAACCGTAGATTCTTGGTGATACGAGTTCACCGAGATCTAACAGCCCACAATAGGAGGTTTGAATGTTTTTGCAAATACGGCGATAGAGTTTGGGAAATGCAAAAGTACAAGCATGTGTGCCATCCATCAACGATCACGACCAGATGCTCATATCACCAGGTAGTAATTGCTTACGGGAGCACCTAATATGAGCACCGGGAGCCGTTGATCAAGATGCAGCGGCACACACGAGGCCAATGTTTTATTTGCAAAAAAAACTTTGGAGAGTTTGGAAATTGCGATAATTACAAAGACTACTCCCAAGCCATTGATCTCACTTCCAACGTGTAAAACTCGATCACGATAGTATCTAAGCGGGTGGATGTGATATTCTATGCTTCATTTTTGTTCGAGCTTGCAAAATACGTAACTTGGTCTATTTGTCTAACCCCGCAAAGTGTTTGTTCAAAAACCATCCTACACGAAATATCGAACAACACACGGGTCCCACTTGTCATTAATCAAATTTGGACCTAAAACTAACAAATAAAGACGAGATTCGAACGCAACCCGGACTACAAAGCGAAGTCGATAGCCTAAAAACAAATGATTGTTGGTGTTCCCATAACTTGATTTTATAGAGTACTTGGGAGTAGAGTTGAGGGAGGCCCCAACACGCCATGACCTGTCTCACTTACGGTGGGTCCGGTCGCGATCTCAATCTCTTTCTCCATCGCTAACCTTGCACGGGCACACCGTAAGAGCGGCCTAGCTTGCCGTGGTGTTATTACAACTAAAAAATCTTGGAAAATAGAAGAATCGCAGAACAAGAGACGGGGCTGGTCGAGACGGAGCAACTGCCACGCTTGATGATGAAGTGTGGCTAGTGGGGTTTTTTAATCGACCGGGGGTCCCGAGGTCGAACCATAGGTACTACCCCGATACAGATATTTTTACACGCACATTTTTCCTCCGGCGAGATGGGCACGCCTACCGCTGGGTTTCGGGTCCTCCCGTGGTGCACGACATATTATTCTCGACGGGACGCCTACCGCTTTCTAGGTCCTCCCTCGAAAGCAAGTAAATGAGTCACAAATCACGAAGGCCACCTTTCCCGCCGAGTACATCGAAGCACGTGGCTAGCTAGTTGGGCTAGTTCGATCGATTAGCTAGGCCGCCACATTTGTTTTTTCACCCTTTTTTATCTACTTGCCGCGGTAATTTAAATATCCACCATGGCGTGTTCGTGTTTGGGGGGCAGGATTTTTAATTTTTGATTGACGGAGCAAGGAGAATTAGTACGATGACCCCTGAAAAACCCACCGCCCCTGTGAGAAGTCGCCGACCTGTTTTACGCGAAACCAAAAGATTCCCCGCCTCGGCTGGCCCCTCCGCCTCCCAGATTGCATTGTTTTCAGCCGTTCCTTTGCTTCCTCTCCCATTGCTTCTACCGGTGCCATGGGGCGCAGCATCACGGAGTCCGAGGTGAGGCGCCCCACAGAGCCCATGCCAAGGATGCGGAGCTGTAAAAGGACCCGGAGCCAAGGAGGAGAGGAGTGCCATGCTCCCTATGTGGGGACTTCACGAGCTTCAAAGGGTGGCATCCACCACAAAGATGCTCGAGGCGCCGGCGGCTGCCGGAAAGGGAATATAGGCCGTCAGGGGGCCGGGCGAGCGGTCGATCGTGACAGGTCCAGATCGCCACCCTTGGTGAAAAGTTCCACCACGGTTGCGGCGACGATGCCTACTGGTTGAAGCACGACGATGCCGGCCGGGTTAAACCCATTCACCACCCGGCGACTTCAACAGCACGGCTTCCCGACCGGTCACCTTTTCACCTATATCTCCGAGGAGCGAGCCGCCCGGGATGGTGGGGGCTGAGCTGGACAAGGAGGGGTTGCGCTGCCATCGCCGCCGGGCGAACTTTTCGTGGCTCCCACCGAATCCATTCGTGCATTGACGCCGCCTTTGAAGCTGGTCGCCGACCGGGAGCGGACTGGCGGTTGCACCCTGATCACCAACGCCACCGAGAAGGAGGGATTTGTGGTTTTAGGGGCCCATGGGCATGTCCAGGGAACATCACCGTGGATCAAACTCGACTGCAGACACCATGAGACAAAGCGGGGTGTGTTTGGTTGCATTCTCATCTCAATATAGTTGTTTTCTTCGTTTTTTGTCAACCTACTAGTGTGGACTCATGCACCCTTCATGCACTCGCCAAAGACCCAAAAGTGGGTCGAGAAGGGAACTTTTGCTCCCATCCGCACCCTTCATACACCCGCCTAACACTATAGGATGTGCTTCATATGGTTCATGTTTCGTGGAGTACCAGAACCGCATTTCCGGGCCGGGACCTAGTTCTAAACATTGATCTCACGCTCATTTCCCGGGATAGTAAAAAGCGGTACTATGTTACATAAGGAGAGGAATGCGACAACATCATTTGTTATCGCCATAACTTACTACACTAGCAACAAGATTGTGTAGTAATCGACGATGAACCACGACATGCCTAGTAGTAGGAGCACCGTATGTTCATGGTGTCGCCTCTGGCGAAGAGGGAAACGCTTGTTAATCATTTTTTCTTCGTAATGAAAACAATGGACACGCTTCACCGATGGATCCTCCTCCAGCCATGCACTAAATTACTCACTACCGA
This sequence comes from Aegilops longissima, assembly GCA_021605205.1. Taxonomy (NCBI): domain Eukaryota; kingdom Viridiplantae; phylum Streptophyta; class Magnoliopsida; order Poales; family Poaceae; genus Aegilops; species Aegilops longissima. The sequence continues at coordinate 12,537 of JAHIAM010017196.1, read as the reverse complement.
CGAGGGACAGCCAAAGACGGTCCACTAGCCATGCACTAAATTACTCCGTAGTAGAGTGACGGTAGATACCCCGATCGAACCGCGAGTGCCCAATGAGCCCAAATCACAAAACCCCTCCTTTCCAAAGAAAAGTTGACGGACGAAGCAACCATCATTTCACTCTTCTCTCCCTTCCTCTTGAAGAAAACCCCACTAGCTTCGCTTTCCTCATCTCGCTCCTCCTTTCACTCTTCTCTCTCCCTCTCTTGATGGACGCCGAGCACCGCCGACGGATGTCTATGGCTCGCAAAATCATCGAGGCTCATGGTACAAGAAGCAAGCACCCCGCCGAGACTACCGCAGAAAGCTCAAAGCCATCGCCTTCCAAGACCCCCTCCGGATCCCCATTAACAAGTCCGTAATTGTCTTGTTGACGATCTTTTTCTTGATCTTGATCGGTTTTTTCATCTAACACGCAGACTAGTAACGTAGTACAACTTTGGGTGATCTTGCATGTGATTTTAGTGTGCCAAATGACGGTTCTAAATTCTCTTTGACCAAAACATGCGAGAGGTTGACACTTATTTTTATAGATTTTTAATATTTTTTGTCCAAATTTCTTGTCTTAGATTTGTCTAGATACGGATGTATCTAATACTAAATGTGACTTGATACATCCGTATCAGACAAATCTAAGACAAGAATTTTGGGACGGAGGGAGTACTTTATGAACATCAATGCTACCTTTTAAGAGGGTATATTTGCCTGTACTTGTGTTATGGATATTGCATGTAATCCCTCCGCCTCATGCCTTTGAAGACATGTTCTAGTGTCTTTGTTCACTCATTTCGGATATGTAGTCATATATGGAGTATAATATCAAAATCATCTTATATTTCTAAATGGAGGTAGTAATGAAATATGGTTTCGCTTGAATTAGAACCAGGTCCCATGGGAGATGAAGTTCCAAAGTCATGCCGTGAACGGAAGACCGATGATGAGTTCATCTGAACTATCCATTGGTCCTTGTCGCCACGGTCCCGAACTAGTGTTTTCCTCAGCATTGTTGCGTGTTCTCGAGGCTGTACTTGACCACAACAATTTCTGGTTGTGCCTTCGAAAAGGTGTTGTTCTTGTAAAGCTTCCCAACAAATCGATGCGCCCTGCCTTCATCATCATGTTTATGAGGGAAAGACACTGTTAGGTTCTCCAAGGTTGACAAGATGGTGATGGTGCATGTACACATCTCACACGGTCCATGGCCTTGCTTGCGGGTTCATCCAGGGTCGGTGGCAAGAAATAGTCTAGAGTTTAGTTAGTGCAACTTTGCTTGTCCGTAGTAATATATTGTTCAAGATTGATTTGTGTTTGTGAACCGATTGTTTATTAGTACGCCGCTTTTTGGGTGTGGTCACCAGAACGATCTATGTTAATGTTATCCACCAATTCATCAATTTTGAAGTATCCAGATCATATTTTTGTGAGGACGGTTTATCAATTATGGTTACACTCCAATATCCGATGCATTGCGGTTTATCGCACCCCCAAGGATTTCCATCCCATGGATGTTCGGTCCATACGATTTGTCACACCTTTGACGCCCCGCTGGGAGTAGGTGGCCCCCGCATGCCACGCCGAAGTTGGACGATCAATCTTCGCTTAGTACTTCAACATAGTGATTTCGGTAAGGATTCACTGTCACATAAGTAAATCTTATTGATTTACCGCAAATCTTATTGATTTAATGTTTTTTTCTTTTCCGCAATTTTAATGCAGGTTTTGCATGTGACATTCATCAGAATAAACCGCTTGGTTTGTTTCACGATTATTTTGCAGGTTTCACCTTATGTCGGGTAGAAAAGGCACCGCCATCACTTATATTATAAAAATTGATCCCCGTCTCGAGTGTAATCCCTTGATGAACTGCATTTTGTTTTAACAAAACGCCACAATTAGTCCTTCTCAACACTTGCACTTTTTGGTCCCCCGGCAAATGAAACCCAATAGACGGCTGAACTTGATATACCAAAGTCCTTTAAAACCGACATGTCCATTCTGGTAAGCATTAGCCACCCAAGTGCTTCGTTTTTTTTTTTCCATGTTGTTTCACATGATTCACGTGTTGATCTAACTGTTTATGTCTTCTTGTTTGCAAACAGAATTCCTAGAGCAACGAGGGAGTTCAACTATCCTGCATCATGCCGTTTTCTTACCATGCGCAGCCTTTGGTGTGAATGAACCGCCAATATACCGTAAGTACAAAGGATGGTCGATGATGATTGATGCTAAAGGATGGTCAAGGTTCAAATCTAAATCATATCTTGTAGGGATGATGTCAAAATCGAACTTTTGGCAAGGAGAGCTGGTCCAAATCAACTTTGAAATTCTTCAAGAGCAGCCGAATCGCCGAACTGATCTATCCTCCGAGAGATTTTGATGTAATAATGCATGGTGAAACAAGTGTCCGTGTATAAAGTAGACAAAGATTATTTATCACATGGTATATCGTGATAGAATTGCAACTCGATTGTGGTTAGGAACCCGTCCGATTTCATTCCAACAAATTCCGGTTTATTCAATTTTGTGTATTCGCTTTACATAACATCAAAACCGCGCAGATCGATCGCTTGAATATGAAAAAGGAGGTAGAACACATGGGCCCCAAACATGCAACGGCCTGCAGCCCAAAGTCCAACCGGAGCCTATCCGAGTATTATATTCTCCTGAACTCCCAAAAAATGAACCCCATAATGCCCGCATTGCAGGGAGTATATTTCCAAGGTGAGCCTGGATATAGAAGATTTGTATATTTTTTATAGAGGAGTATCTTCCTTAAAAAATATATTTATTGTAACTAGTTACTCCCTGTTTCTACTTCCTTTTATATGTGGGCAAAAACGGGTCCACGTATATGCACAAATTAGAGTGCACAACTTCAGGTAGACACACCCCGTCAGGCCCAAAGAATGCCTAATGAGCCCCAAATCACAACCCCCTTTCCATTTAGCAAGAAGTTTGACGACAAAGCAACAATATTTCACGGGCCCAATCCCTTCCCTCGCCGCTTATTCGAGAAAACCCCGCCGGCGATTGCATAGGGTTTCTAGAACCGGTAAATTATTCATCCATCCTCGATAAATCCAAGTCCTTGGTCGCAGTAATCCTAGGATGGCACCGCCTTGATGCATTTTTCCATTAAATCTAGGTGTTTCAGTTTAGTGCCCAAAGTGCAGTACCCTAGATTTTCGCACCGTGAGACGCCACACTTGTTCCTTCTCATCCTACCATAGCATTTTGAAACGACAAGATGTTCCTAGAATCCCTTCTATCCGGAGGGTGGGGTTTTGAACATGCTGGTTGTCATATTATTTTTCCTGCAGTATTATTTGCTCGCCGTAACACATGTACTCATGATGCTCGGCCTTGACATACCAATACACTAGTTTAATGGTCACCGGAAGACAAGCCATGTATATTATTTCCAAGGGTTATGAACCAAGAAGATCGCTGTTTTTTTATGGCCAACTTGGATAAACTTTTCAAGTGTTACGACGAAAGTTGGCGCATAATGTTGATGGAAATAGCGAACCGCCTCATCTTCACCGCGATCTTCCACACCGACCGCTCCAATTTCTCATCCTTGTTAGTTTTGTATCCGGTTTTCTTGTTGCCCGAACTTTTTAATCCACCTATTCTGCCTAACTAATCACAATTTAACTTTAGAAGTAAACGAATCTCTCATTAAGATGCTACTTTAACTAATATTTTCTTATAATTGTGGCACGTAGGTTTTTTCAGAGTTTGGGCCTGCTCTTGTTACCCGTAATAACTGCTGTTACTAATGGCACAAGTTGATGGATCGACATCCACAAGTTCCTACAGTTTATTGATCGCCTTGAGGTCCTTGGGGGCGCTTTCAATGGTGGAAGGCCATGGGATATTTGCATCGCCACTCGCTGAACAGGTCCAATGGGTCAAGAAACTTATGGTAAAGCTGTTTTCTTTATATATGTTGTTCATAAACTATTGCTTATACACGTTTTAGAGCTGTGATCTTTTGAAAGAACGCCGAAGTTCTATTGTTCCTATACGATCTACCATGGTCGGGTCGATTGCGCTTTTAACATGATGTTTATGTACCTACCAATTTCTTGAGGTGAAAAGATACTTATTCGTGGGTGGTCTCGATAATGAAGGCCCATCCATCGTGGAGAATAGGAGAAGATTATGTTCATGCTTTTCCATGGCTCTAAAGAAATCATGTTTATTGACCACGCCAAGATGAAGCCGCCGTGGTTGTGGATGCGCTGGTGGCCCTGGCCTTTGGGCGGCCTCACCCCGGTTAACAAAAAGTAGCACCGTTCGGGCGTGCTTTTGTACGGTTGAACTGATAAGTAGTCATACCGCTTATCTTTGGTTGTTAAGTGCCCCCGATGGTTTCAAAAGGGAAACCGCTTTTAAAGTCGGTTTCTTCCCCCGCTTCCACCACCGCAAAAAAACCAACCGGGGGCCGCCGCCTCCCACGGGGTTGCGCCGAGGAGATCACCGCCCCACGCCTCCAATTGTTAACGCCGACGCCCTCCGCTTTGGGGCGGGCCGGGCCCCTGTCAACATGGTCAACAAACAAGGAATCGGTGTAAGCGGGAGAGGATGATTTGGGCCACCACGCCCAGATGGAAAATAAAATGCTTCCTCCTAGTGTTTTCCCAATCCGGGCCCAAGACATTGTGAGCGATATAGTCAATACACAAGAGAACATCACAAGATCGGCCGACACCGGACGAGCAAGCAATATTTTTTTGTTTGGTATTGTTGAGACAGAAAAGGTATGAATGGCAGGCCCCTAGCCCGGCTTATATTTTATGTTCACCATGTGACCAGCCCAGCTATTTTTTCATTTTGAAAATGAGCCCAGCTTTTTTTTTTCAAGAATACCCAATCCATGCCTACTTATTTTTCACCCTGGGCAACTCTTTCAAGACCCGCAAATCTTGAAAGTAATATGAAATGGGTTGTAAATATAAAACAGATGACAAATTGGCAATTACTTTATAATTTCTTTTTTTTTCACATTTTCAGATTCCTATTTCACGGCATTAACCTAATTCAAATATATCTTCAAAGTACTTTAAACTGGCTCGGTATTTTGGTATTAAAATAGTTTGGAACCCAGAATATGCAAATTGGCCTTGGCCAACCAAAAACGATCGCAATAAATTGCATAAGAAGTTGCCATGAGCTATATATAAATTATTAAAAAAGAGGGAGTGGTCCACTTGTGGGCCTGTTTATTTCGATGCAAGATTTTTTAGTTATTATATACACCCAACAACGATTCGGGACGAACTGCTGGATGTCAATCCAACCCGGTTTTCTTCAATCCGATCTTCTTGCTCCCCGCCAGCAGCGCCCGGGACCGGCCGCTTCCCCGTGGCGGGTCAGGCCGCCCCCCGCCCTTACTACTCCCACCGGCGTGGCATCCTCTACTCACCCACACCCCTTTATTCCGGGCGACGGCAGCTCACACCGCAGCCAACCGTGAACCTCGATCCTCCCGCTGTCTTCCACCCGTTTTCCCGCCCGCGTCCCCCTTCCTAGGCTCGCCGCACCGCCATGGTGCTTCCCCGGGGGTCAATCGGTCAACAACACTTCCATCGAAGAGTATCAGACGGGAGAGGCCGAACCGGTCCACGGCAGCCGCAAGGAAGTGCCCCTTATTACGCTGAAAATAATTATTTCCACCGACATGGGACCCAATGGATGGGCCACCAGACGTGAAGAAAACGCTTTCGACCATCGACCCCGGTCGGGCCACCGTTTCCAAAATAATGTTCCCCACGTACGACCCACCGGAAGTGCCTCCATTACGACAAAAAAATGAATACCCCCGCTATCGGGACAAACCTTGGGGAGGCTGACTTAGGCCTACTTGTTGATCGACGGAGGCCTTTGTCAACTTTAGTCAATATATGAACGATTCTAGCTCCAAGGACTGCGATGTCCATCCAACCGAGTGCTTCTTCAACCTCGGTCTTCTTCGCCCACCGCTCAAAGCAGCGCCGATCGTGTCGCCGCTCCCGCCGCCTATGGTCGGTCAGGATGCCGGAGGCCTCATCGCCTTACTACTCCCACCGCTGGCCGTGCCATCCTCACGCACCCACACCCCTGTTATTCGCAGGCAACGGCAGCCTCACACCGCAGCCGAACGAGTGAACCTCATACTCTACGCTCACGCGGCATCCATCGCCGCTTTCCCGGCTCCACGCCGTCTCTTACTAGGCTCTCGCCGCCCACCACCCGGTGCTTTCGGCGCGGCGTGGTCAAGGTGGTCAAGGAATGGCTTCCATCGGACGTGGATCAGACGTGGAGAGGCCGACATCGGTCCACGGCCGCAACAAGGAAGTGCCTCCTTATTACGCTGCAAAATAATTATACCTTCACTCGATAGGGGACCCACCGGACGGGCCACCGATTTCACTTAAAAAACGCTTCTCGCCACCGGGACCCACTACTACATCTTCGTGACGCAAGGAAGTCGTCCAAAAAACGATTCGCTTCGATTGTGGACCCACTAGCTACATCTTCGCACGCAAGGAAGTGCGCTCCGCAAAAACCCAAAATGATTCGCCTCGATCGCTTGGGACCCACCTACCACATCAAGGAACCGCTCGAATAGACCTCGATACGCCTCCAACGATCTATAATTTTTGATTGCTCCATGCTACTTTATCTACCGGTTTGGACTATATTGGGCTTTATTTTCCACTTTATATTATTTTGGGACTAACCTATTAACCGAGGCCCATCCTGTAATTGCTGTTTTTGCCTATTTTAGTGTTTCAAGAAACGAAATATCAAACGGAGTCCAAACGGAATGAAACCTTCGAAGGTGATTTTCTCACCGAACGTGATCCAGAGACTTGGACCCTACTCCAAGGAACAAAGAGGCGGTCACGAGGGTGGGGGCGCTACCGCCTCGTGGCCCTCCGTTGCTCCAACCGACGCATCCTTCCCCTATATATACCTATGTACCCCCAAACGATCGTAACATGAGCCAAAACCTAATTCCACCGCCGAACTTCCTCAGATCCACGAGATCCCATCTTGGGGCCTGTTTTGAGTTCACGAGGGGGCATCCACCACGGAGGGCTTCTACATCATCACCATAGCCCTCCGATGAAGTGTGAGTAGTTTACTTCAGACCTTCGGTCCATAGCTAGTAGCTAGATGGCTTCTTCTCTTTTGGATCTCAATACAATGTTCTCCCCTCTCGTGGAGATCTATTCGATGTAATCTTCTTTTATGTGTGTTTGTTGAGACCGATGAATTGTGGGTTTATGATCCAGATTATCTATGAATAATATTTGAATCTTCTCTGAATTCTTTTATGTATGATTGGTTATCTTTGCAAGTCTCTTCAATTATCCGCTTGGTTTGGCCAACTAGATTGGTAGTTCTTGCAATGGGAGAATTGCTTAGCTTTGGGTTCAATCTTATGTGTCCTTTCCCAAAGGATGTATAGGCAAGGCACGATTGTATTGTTGCCATCGAGGATAACAAGATGGGGTTTTATCATATTGCATGAATTTATCCCTCTACATCATGTCATCTTGCTTAAGGCATTACTGCTTTTTAACTTAATACCTAGATGCATGCCGGATAGCTCGATGAGTGGAGTAATAGTAGTAGATGTAGGCGAGTCGGTCTACTTGTCTTGGACGTGATGCCTATATACATGATCATACCTATATATACTCATAATTATGCTCAGTCTCAATTGCTCAACAAGAATTTGTTCACCCAATCGAGAATACTTATGCTCTTGAGAGAAGCCACTAGTGAAACCTATGGCCCCGGTCTATTCTCATCATATCAATCTCCATCACTTTAATACTTGCTTTGTTTTTACTTTGCCTTTTACTTTTCACTTTGCGCTCTATACCAAAAAATACCAAAAATATTATTTATCATCTCTATCGATCTCACTTTGTGAACGACCGGAAGGGATTGACAACCCCAATCGCATTGGTTGTGAGGAGCTATTGTTTTGTGCAGGACGAGGACTTGTGGTGGGCCTTCCCACGATTGATACCTTGGTTCTCAAAACCAGGGAAATACTTACGCTTACTTTGCTGCATCATCCTCCTCCTTCTTCGGGAAATCCAACGCAAGGTCAAGAGGCAAAGAGGAATTTCCATCGCTGTCGGGAGGCTCACGCAAGAGCAAGTCAAGCACCATACCGTCCCTCACAATACCTATATCCCATTACATTATTTGCCATTTGCCTTTGTTTTCCTCTCCCCACTTCACCCTTTGTCGCTTTATTCCCTCTTTTCCCAATCTCCTCCTTTTTTCCCTTGCCCTTTGCCTTTTGTTTGCTCGTGTTGGATTGTTTGTTTGTCGTGATGGCTCAAGTTACTACCAAATTGTGTGACTTCACCAATACCAATAATGATGATTTCCTTAACCGATTCTCCTTTGCCAATCAATCTTGTGAAATCAATACCGCTTTGTTGAATCTTGTTATGAAAGATCAATTCACGCCTTCCTAGTGAAGATGCCGCCACTCATCCTAATAGCTTCTGATTTATGTGATATGCAAAAGAAAAAGTTGATAATGATGTCGTTAAATTGAAGCTATTTTTTGCTTAGAGATTGTGCTAAAAGCGGGTTTTCATCTTTGCCAAAATAATATTGATTCTGGAACAAGTGCAAAGATGCTTTTACCTAAGTATTTTCCTCCCGCTAAAATTATCTCTTGGGAACGATATTATGAATTTTAAGCAACTTGATCATGAACATGTTGCACAAGCTTGGGAGAGAATGAAATTAATGATAAGAATTGTCCTACTCATGGTTTGAACTTGTGGATGATTATACAAAACTTTTATGCCGGATTGAATTTTGCTTCTAGAAATCTTTTAGATTCGGCCCTGGAGGCACTTTTATGGAAATCACTCTAGGAGATGCTACTAAACCTAGATAATATTATGGTTAATTATTCTCAATGGCATAACCAAAGATCTACTAAAAAAAGTGACTGGATAGAAGAAATTAATGTTTTGAATGGAAAGATGGATGAACTTATGAAATTATTTTCTACTAAGAGTGTTTCTTCCATCCTAATGATATGCCTTTTGTCTACTTTGATTGAGAATAATAATGAATCTATGGATGTGAAATTTTGTTGGTAGGAATAATTTTGGTAACAACACGATAGAGGGAATTTTAATCCTAGGCCTTATCCTAGTAATCCTTCTAATAATTATGGAAATTCCTACAACAACTCTTATGGAAATTTTAATAAGATGCCTCTGAATTTGAGAGTAGTGTTAAATAGTTTATGAATTCACAAAAGAATTTTAATGCTTTGCTTGAGGAGAAATTGCTTAAAGTTGATGATTTGGCTAGGAACGTTGATAGAATTTCTCTTGAGGTTGATTCTTTAAAGCTTAGATCTATTTCTCCTAAGCATGATATCAATGAGTCTCTCAAAGCTATGAGAATTTCCATTGATGAGTGCAAAGAAAGAACCGCTAGGATGCGTGCCCAAAGATGCCTTTATTAAAGTGTGTTCTTCCAATTCCTATGAAAATCAAGATGAAGATCTAAAAGTTATTGATTGTCCCCCATTAAATCTTTGTTTTGCAATATGAATGTTGATGAAACTGAATATGATCTTCCTTTACCTAGAAGGCGCCTAAGAATTTAGAGTTTTTAGATCTTGATGATGAAATTGATAAATGTGGGATTGAAAGAAATAAAACCTAGATGTTGCTAAACCCACTATTTTGGATTTCAAGGAATTTAATTATGAAAATTGCTATTTAATTGATTGTATTTCCTTGTTGCAATCCGGTAAATTCTCCTCATGCTTATAGTCAAAATAAGGCTTTTACCGAACACATTGTTGATGCCTTTGATGCAATCTTATGAAGAAAAACTTGAGTTGAAAGTTTCTATCCCTAGAAAGCTCTATGATGAGTGGGAACCTACTATTAAAATTAAAATTAAAAATTATGAGTTTCATGCCTTGTGTGATTTGGGTGCTAGTGTTCCACTATTCCCAAAACTTTGTGTGAGTTTCTAGATTTTCCGGACTTTGATGATTGCTCTCAAACTTGCATATTATGGACCACTATTAAAAACCTATGGGAAGAATTAATGATATTCTTATTGTTGCAAATAGGAATTATGTGCCCGTAGATTTTATCGTTTTGATATAGATTGCAATCCTTCATGTCCTATTATTCTTGGTAGACCTTTCCTTAGAACGATTGGTGCAATTATTGATATGAAGGAAGGGAAAAGATTCAATTTCCAAAAGAAAGGCATGGAACACTTCCTAGAAATAAAATAAAATTACTATATGAATCTATCATGAGAGCACTTATGGATTGCCTACCAAAGATGGCAATACCTAGATCTATCCTTGCTTTTATGCCTAGCTAGCGTTAAACGATAGCGCTTTGTTGGGAGGCAACCCAATTTTTTTTTAGTTTTTAGTTTTTGCTTCTGTTTAGGAATAAATAATCCATCTAGCCTTGTTTAGATGTGGTTTTATGTTTTATTAGTGTTTGTGCCAAGCTAGACCTATTGGATCTTCTTGGATGATAGTTATTTGATCTTGCTGTAATTTCCGAAACTTTGGCCAAAGGTTAATTATTAAAAAATCAAAAACGTAAAAATATTGATTCCAATTGCTGTTGATCAATAAACAAATTGTATAGGTCTTCTATTTTGGTAGATATTTTGGAGTTCCAGAAGTTTGGTTACAGATTACCGATCGTCGTTTTGACAGATTCTGTTTTTCGTGTGTTGTTTGTTATTTTGATGAATCTATGGCTAGTAAAATAGTTTATAATCCATAGATAAGTTGAATACAGTAGGTTTAACAAATATAAATAAAGAATGAGTTCATTACAGTACCTTAAATTAGTATTTTGTTTTTTTCTAACGGAGCTCACGAGATTTCTATTGAGTTTTGTGTTGTGAAGTTTCAAGTTTTGGGTAAAATTTTTGATGATTATGGAACAAGGAGGAAGAGTTTGCTTGGGGATGCCCATGGCACCCCAAGATAATCCAAGGACACCAAAAGTAAAGCTTGGGATGCCCCTGAAGGCATCCCCTTTTCGCCACTTCCATCGGTAATTTATTTGAGCTATATTTTATTCACCACATGATATTGTTTTGCTTGGAGCGCCTTGTATATTTGTGTCTTTTGCTTGTTAGTTCTACCACAATCATCCTTGCTGTACACACCTTTTGAGAGAGCCATAATAAATTGGAATTTGATAGAATACTTAGTGTTCACTTATATCTTTTGAGCTTTATATTTTTATAGTGCTTCACTTATATCTTTTGAGCGTGATAATTTTTGCTCTAGTGTTTCACTTAGATCTTTAGAGCACGGTGGATTTGTTTTAAAGAAACTATTGATCTCTCATGCTTCACTTAGATTATTTTGAGAGTCATTAATAGCATGGTAATTTGCTTAATATTAATATACTTGGTATTCAAGATATGTGAAACTTTCTTTGAGTGCTGAATACTAAGAAAAGTTTGATGCTTGATAATTGTTTTGAGATATGAAGATGGTGATATTAGAGTCATGCTAGTTGAGTAGTTGTGAATTTAAAGAATGCTTGTGTTGAAAGGTCCCATAGCATGCACGATGGTTGTGTAACAAATTAGAAACTTGAAGTGTACCGGCTTGTGCATCCTTATGAGTGGCTTGGGGACGAGGATGGTATTTTCCTACCAATCTATCCCCTAGGAGCATGCACGAGTACTTGATTTTTGATGACTTCTAAATTTTGCAATAAGTATATGAGTTCTTTTGACTAATGTTGAGTCCATGGATTATACACCTTTTACCTTTCCGCTTTGCTAGCCCTCTTCGGAATGCATTGCCCTTCTCACCTTGGAGTTGGTGCAAACTTCACCGGCATCCAAACCCCGTGATATGATACCATCACACATAAACCTCCTTATATCTTCCTCAAGACACCAATACCTACCTATTATAATCCATAGCCATTCCGAGATATATTGCCATTCAACTTTCCACCGCCGCTCATCATCATCATGACATACTTTACTTTTGTCATATTGCCATTGCATGATCATGTAGTTGAATCGTATTTGTGGCAAAGCCACCATGCATTATTTTTCATACATGTCACTTTGATTCATTGCACCATCCTGAAACACGGAGGATTCATATAGAGTCATATCTTGTTCTTGTTTAGTTGTAATCCTTATGTTGTAATCAATAGAAGGTGATGATCATCATTATTAGAGCATTGCCCAATCAAAAAAAAGAAAGGCCAAAAAGGAAAGACCCAAAAAGAAAATAAATAAAAAGGCAATGTTACTATCTTTTTTCCACACTTGTGCTTCAAAGTAGCATTGTTCTTCGTAGTGAGTTCATATATTGTGCTTCAAAGTAGCACCATGTTTTTCATATAGTGAGTTCATAAGTTGTCTTTTTATACTAGTGGGAATTTTTCATTATAGAACTTGGCTTTATTTCATGGGCTTCTCAAATGCCCTAGG
>JAHIAM010017195.1:0-15149 GCA_021605205.1 Aegilops longissima | reverse complement strand
ATGTAGACATGACCTAGAACCATTCTCGGTCAATAACCAAAGCGGAACCGATGCCCATATTGGTTCCTACATATTCTACGAAGATCTTTATCGGTCAAACCGCATAACGAATAGTGTTCCTTTGTCATCGGATAAATTTACCCGAGATTCGATCGCGTATCCAATACCTAGTTCAATCCATCGGTAAGTCTCTTTACTCGTTGAATACATCATCTCAAACTAACTCATTAGTTGTAATGCTTGCAAGGCTTATGTGTGTATTACCGAGAAGGCCCAGAGATACCTCTCCACAATCGGAGGACAAAACCTAATCTCAAACGCCAACCCAACAAGTACCTTTGGAGACACCTAGTACCTTTATAATCACCCAGTTACGCCAGGACGCTTGGTAGTACTCAAAGTGTTCCTCCAAACGGAGTTGCATAATCTCATAGTTACAGGAACATGTAAGTCATGAAGAAAGCAATAGCAATATACTAAACGATCAAGTGCTAAGCTAACGGAATGGGTCATGTCAATCACATCATTCTCCTAATGATGTGATCCCATTAATCAAATGACAACACATGTCTATGGTTAGGAAACATAACCATCTTCGATTAATGAGCTAGTCTAGTAGAGGCATACTAGTGACTATCTGCTTGTCTATGTATTCACACATGTATTATGTTTCCGTTAATACAATTCTAGCATGAATAATAAACATTTATCATGATATAAGGAAATAAATAATAACTTTATTATTGCCTCTAGGGCATATTTCCTTCACTCCCACTTGCACTAGAGTCAATAATCTAGATTACACAAGAATGATTCTAACACCCATGGAGTCTTGGTGCTGATCATGTTTTGCTCTGGAAGAGGCTTAGTCAACGGCTGCAACATTCAGATCCGTATGTATTTTGCAAATCTCTATGTCTCCCACTTGGACTTGGTCCCTAATGGAATTGAAGGCCTCTGATATGCTTGGTCCTCTTGTGAAATCTGGATTCCTTGCCAAGGCAATTGCACCAAAGATTGTCACGAAGATCTTCATTGGTCCCGATGCACTAGGTATGACACCTAGATCGGAAATGAACTCTTTCATCCGCATTCTTCATTTGTGCCCAAGCAGCTATGTACCCGCTCACATGTAGATCCCGCCACGACGCTTTGTTTAGAACTGCACCAACCGACAGCTCCACCGCTTAATAAAACACGATCCGGTTTGCATTTAGAATCGTCCGATCAGTGTCAAAGCTTGCATCGACGTAACCATTTACACTAGCTCTTTGTCACCTCCATATACTAGAAACATATCCTTAGTCCTTTTCGTATTTCAGATGTTCTTGACCGCTGTCCAAAGGATCCACTGATTACTTTGGTACCTTCCGCCAAGCTTACAGCTAACATACGCGGTCTGGTACACAGATTGCATACATGATAGAGCCTATTGGAGCATAGGAACATCTTTCATTTTCTCTATCTTCCGTTGTGGTCGGGCATTGAGTCCGACTCAATCTTACACCTTGTAATCAGGTAAAAACCTTTTGCCGATCCATTTTGAACTCTTCAAAACTTTATCAAGGTATGTGCTTGTGAAAGTCCAATTGCGCCTTGATCTATCTCTATAGATCTTGATGCCCAATATGTAAGCAGCTTCACCGAGGTCTTTCATTGAAAAACTTTTATTCAAGTATCCTTTATGCTTTCCAGAATTCTATATCATTTCCAATCAATAATATGTCGCCCACATATAATATCGAAATGCTACGAGCTCCCACTCACTTTCTTGTAAATACAAAGCTCCAAAAGTCTCAGATAAAACCATATGCTTTGATCACACTATCAAAGCGTTTATTCCAACTCCGAGAGGCTTGCACTGCACCATAAATTGATCGTGGAGCTTGCACACTTTGTTAGCACCCTTTGGATCAAAAAACCTTCCGTTGCATCATATACAACTCTTCTTCTAGAAATCCATTCAAGAATGCAGTTTACATCCATTTGCCAAATTTCATAATCATAAATGCGCAATTGCTAACATGATTCGGACAGACTTAAGCATCGCCACGGGTGAGAAAGTCTCATCGTAGTCAACCCCTTGAACTTGTCGAAAACCTTGCAACAAGTCGAGCTTTATAGAAGTACATTACCATCGGCGCCCCTTCTTCTTAAAGATCCATTTATTCTCAATGGCTTGCCGATCATCGGCAAGTCAACCAAAGTCCATACTTTGTTTTCATACATGGATCCCATTCAGATTTCATGGCTTCCACCATTTCATGAATCTGGGCTCACCATCGCTTCTTCATAGTTTGTAGGTTCGCCATGGTCAAGTAACATGACTTCCGAATAGGATTACCATACCACTGGGCGATTTTACTCGTTGACCACGGTTCAAGAGTAACTTGATCTAAGTTTCATGATCAACATCATTAGTTTCCTCACTAATTGGTGTAGTTGTCACAGAACCATTTCTTGTGATGAACTACCTTCCAATAAGGGAGCAGAACAGTTATCTCATCAAGTTCTACTTTCCTCCCACTCACTTCTTTCGAGAGAAACTCTTTCTAGAAAGGATCCATTTAGCAACGAAAATCTTGCCTTCAGATCTGTGATAGAAGGTGTACCCAATCGCTCTTTGGGTATCCTATGAAGACACATTCGATTTGGGTTCGAGCTTATCTGAAGTTTTTCACATAAGCATCGCAGCCCCAAACTTTAAGAAACACAACTTTGGTTTCTTGCCAAACCACGTTCATAGGGTCGCTCAACGGATTTTGATGGTGCCCAACGTGAATGCGCCGCTCTAAAGCATAACCCCAAAACGATAGGTAAATCAAGAAGAGACATCATAGATCGCACCATATCTAGTAAAGTACGACACGACGCTCGACACCACTGTGGTGTTCGTGGCGGAGTTGTAAACTATTCCACATTGTTTCAAATGTAAACCAAACTCAGACTCAAATATTCTCTCCACGATCAGATCAGAAATTTTATTTTCATGTTACGATGATTTTCCACTTCACTCTGAAATTCTTTTGAACTTTTCAAATGTTTCAGATTTGTGTTTCATTAAGTAGATATACCCATATCGCTCAAATCATCTCGTGAAGGTGAGAAAATAACGATACCTGGCCACAAGCTCTCAACATTCACTGGACCACAAACATTAAGTATGTATGATTTCCAATAAATCTGTTGCTCGCTCCATAGTTCCGAGAACGTGTTTAGGTCATCTTGCCTATGAGGCACGGTTCGCAAGTACCAAGTGATTCATAATCAAGTGATTCCAAAAGTCCATCAAGATGGAGTTTCTTCATGCGCTTACATCGATATGACCTAAACGGCAAAGTACACAAATAAGTTGCACATTATCATTATCAACTCTCGATCTTTTGGTTTCAACACTATGAATATGTGTATCTACTACTATCAAGATTCAATAAAATAGACCACTCTTCAAGGGTGCATGACCATAAAAGATATTATTCATATAAATAGAACAACCATTCTTCCGCTCTTAAATGAATAAACGCTCGCATCAAACAAGATCCAGATATAATGTTCATGCTCAACGCTGGCACCAAATAATAATTATTTAGGTCTAAAACTAATCTCAGGTAGATGTAGAGGTAGCAATGATCCATGCATCGTTACATCGACTTTGGAACCATTTCCCACGCCGCATCGCCACCTCGGCCCCAGCCAATCTTCGCTAATCCGTAGTTCTCGCTTTCGAAGTTGCACATATTAGCAATGTAATCCGCATATCAAATACCCGGTGTGAATCATGTAGTAATAGTAAGGTACACATCAATAACATGTATATCATATAATTTTGTTCACCTTGCCATCCTTCTTATCCGCCAAATACTTGGGGGCGTGCCCGCTTCCAAAGGTCCAGCTTTGCTTGCAGAAAACACTCGCTTTCGTGCTTAGGTCCAGACTTGGGTTTTTCTCTGATAAAGAATTTTGTTGCTGTTCTTTTGAAGTTCCCTTCTTCTTCCTTTGCCCTTTTATTGAAACTAGTGGTCTTGTTGACCATCAACACTTGATGCTCCTTCTTGATTTCTACCTCCGCGCTTTTTAGCATCATGAAGAGCTCTGAATTGTTTTGGTCATCCCTTGCATATTATAGTTCATCACAAGCTCTTGTAGCTTGGTGGCAGTGATTGGAGAATTCTGTCAACGACACTATCATCCCGAAGATTAACTCCATTTTTGAATCAAGTGATTATTATATGACATATTTTGAGTATATGTTCACCGACGTAACTATTCTCCTCCATCTTGCACCTATAGAACTTATTGGAGACTTCATATCTCTCAATCCGCATTTGCTTGAAATATTAACTTCAACTCCGGAACATCTCATATGCTCCATGTCGCTCAAAACGCCGCTGAAGACCCGGTTCTAAGTCAGAAGCATGGGCACATCAATCATCGAGTAGTCACTTTGCTGTTCCGCCAGACGCTCACAACTTCGGGCTGTTTCGCAGTAGCAGTTCGCACTAAATGTGCTTCCTGTGATTTAATTTTCCGGTCAGCAATGAGGATAATCCTCGTTACTTAATTCAAATTCGTAATTGCTACCATCATCTTTCAACTTTGCTTTCTCAAGGAACGCATTAAAATTCAACTTAACAACAAAGACGAGCCATCTATCTACAAATACATAGACAAGCAAAAATACTATCGTGTACTAAGTTCATGATAAATTTAAGTTCAATTAATCATATTAAAAACCTCCCACTTAGACAGCATATCTCTCTAGTCATCTAAGTGATTACGTGATCCAAATCAACTAAACCATGTCCCATCATCACGTGAGATGGAGTAGTTTCAATGGTGAACATCACTATGTTGATCATATCTACTATATGATTCACGCTTGACCTTCTGGTCTCCGTGTCTTCCGGAGGCCATATCCGTTATATGCTAGGCTCGCCAAGCTTAACTTGAGTATTTCTCTGCGAAAACTGCTTTGCACCCGCTGTATTTGAACGAGCCTATCACACCCGATCATCACGTGGTGTCTCAAAGAAGAACTTCGCAACGGTGCATACCTGTGGAGAACACTTCGATAATTTTAGTGAGAGATCATCTTATAATGCTACCGCCAATCAAAGCAAGATAAGATGCATAAAGGATAAACATCACATGCAATCAATATAAGTGATATGATATGGTCATCATCATCTTGTGCTTGTGATTCCATCGCCAAGCACCGCCATGATCACCATCGCCACGGCGCGACACCTTGATCTCCATCGTAGCATCGTTGTCGCCTCGCCAACTATTGCTTCTACGACTATCGCTACTGCTTAGTGATAAAGTAAAGCAATTACATGGCTTTTGCATTTCATACAATAAAGCGACAACCATATGGCTCTTCCATTGCCGATAACTCGTTACAAAACATGATCATCTCATACAATAAAATATAGCATCACGCCTTGACCACATCACATCACAACATGCCCTGCAAAAACAAGTTAGACGCCTCTACTTTGTTGTTGCAAGTTTTACGTGGCTGCTACGGGCTGAGCAAGAACCGCTTCTTACCTACGCATCAAAACCACAACGATAGTTTGTCAAGTTGGTGTTGTTTAACCTTCGCAAGGACCGGGAAGCACACTGTTCAACTAAAGTGAGAAACAGACACCGCCGTCACCTTAAGCAACGAGTGCTCGCAGCGGTAAACCAGTCTCGCGAAGCGCACGCTAATGTCGGTCCGGGTCCGCTTTATCTCACAATACCGCCAACCAAAAGTATGACATGCCGGTAAGCAAGATGACTTATATCGCCACAACTTACTTGGTGCTCTACTCGCATATGACATCAACTAATAAACTGCAGGCTCGGATGCCACTGCTAGGGAACGAGTAATTTCAAAAATTTCTCACGATCACGCAAGACCATGGTGATGGCATAGCAACGAGAGGAGAGGTCCATCCACGCACTGTGAGACCCAAAGCGGAAGCGCTATGACAACGCTGTTGATGTAGTCAAGATCTTCAATGATCCGGACCGATCCAAGCATCGAACGCACGGCACCTCCGCAGTTCTGCACACGCTCAGCTCGATGACGCATCCCTGGACTCCGGATCCAAAGAAAGTGTCGATGAGTTCTGCCCAGACGACGGCATGGTGACGGCGATGATGCTCCACTGACGCAGGTTTCACTTAAGTTCACGCGACGACATGACTTTCTCCTGCCAGGCTAAGTCTAAGCCCGCGGGATTATGACCGGAGTGGAATATGGTGAAGGGCACACGCACACGCCAAGGGAACGATCCGTAGATCAATCTGTGTGTCCCTCCCGTGCCTCAGCCTCGTGATATAGGAGCGAGCAGGGTAGGAGGCCAGCCCTAGGGAGGCTGCTCGAGGAGTCCTACTCCCCACCGTGAGTAGGACTCCCTTCCTAGAAGGAGTAGATTGGGAGGGAAGAGGGAGGCGCCGCCCCTCTCCTTGTCCTATTCGGACCAGGAGGAGAATGGCCTGCCCCTAGCCAGCCCTTCCTTCTTCTCCCTAGGGCCCATTAAGGCCCATTGACTCCTCGAGGGGTTCCTAAGAACCCCGTGTTCAAAAATCTCCAATCATTCGAACCCTTCCATGTCCTAATATAGGCGTCCAATATATCAATCTTTATGTCTCGACCATTTCGAGATTCCTCACATGTCCGTGATCTTATCCGTGGACTCCAACAACCTTCGTACATCATCACTCATAAACTCATAATGAACCCGCCATCTAAACCTTAAGTTGCGGACTCTACGGGTTCGAGAACTATGCAGACATGACCTAGAACCATTCCTGGTCAATAACCAATAGCGGAACCTGATGCCCAGTCATCTTTCCTACATATTCTACTAAGATCTTATATCGGTCAAACTGCATAACAACATACGTTGTTCCTTTGTCATCGGTATAGTTATTTAACCGAGATTCGATCGCCGTGCATCCAATACCTAGTTCAATCTGCTACCGTAAGTCTCTTTACTCGTTCAGACATGCATCTCAGAACTAACTCATTAGCTACATTGCTTGCAAGGGCTTATAGTGATGTGTATCATCGAGAGGGCCCAGAGATTACTTCTCCGGATAATCTGAGTGACAAAACCTAATCTCAAATACGCCAACTCAACATGTACCTTTTGGAGACACTCACAGAAAATTTCTTTATAATCACCCAGCTATTGCTAGACGCTTGGTAGTACCCAGTGTTCCTCTGATAAATGGGAGTTGTATAACTTGTTAGTTACAGGAATATGTATAGGTCATGAAGAAAGCAATAGCAAATATACTAAACGATCAAGTGCTAGGCTAACGGAATGGGTCATGTCAATCAGATCATTCTCCCAATGATGTGATCCCATTAATCAAATGACAACTCATGTCTATGGTTAGGAAACATAACCATCTTCTTCATTAACGAAGTTAGTCAAGTAGAGGCATACTAGTGACTATCTGTTTGTCTATGTATTCACACATGTATTATGTTTCCAGTAATACAATTCTAGCATGAATAATAAACATTTATCATGATATAAGGAAATAAATAATAACTTTATTATTGCCTCTAGGGCATATTTCCTTCACTTATCGTAGGGACTAGCGACACCCTGGCCCTTGTTGGGATTTGGGGTAACTCCGCTTGCTTCCCACCTTGTAGGTGGCCAGCTGCTCGAACGAACCATGAAGGCCGGAGGAGATATCCCCATTTGGAGCTTCACCAGCTCAAGTGTGGAACAGAGCATCTCCTCCAATCTCCGGCAAAGGGCCGAGCGCTGGAAGAGGAGCCGTTGACGGTCCATGATGGAATGGATTCTTGGTCGAAGCAAGTCTCGATGAGTATTTGCAGAGGAAGATGGTGATTTGGATCTGGATTCTTGCCTCCCTTATAGGCAGATTGTTCGCACAACTAGGGGTAAACATAAAAGACACCCTGCTTTTCCACATTCAGGCGACGCGTGAGAAGGCCATTATCAGCGTGGAAGCCAAGACGCCAACATTGATGAGGCAGATTGTACGGACTTTCTTGCGTGAAGGCAAGCTTAGCGATCACGGATATGTAGATCTCCTACCATTGTAACCGACTCTATGTAACCCTAGCCCTCTCCGTGTCTATATAAACCGGATGGCTCTAGTCCAGAGGACACAACATCAACAACCTTACAATCATACCATAGGTTAGCTTCTAGGGCTTAGCCTCCTTGATCTCGTGGTAGATCCACTCTTGTAAACATCCACAATATCAATATCAATCGAGCAGGACGTAGGTTTTACCTCCATCAAGAGGGCCCAACCTGGGTAAAACATCGTGTCCCTTGTCTCCTGTTACCATCCGCCTAGACGACAGTTCGGGACCCCTACCCGAGATCCGCCGGTTTTGACACGACACCTCGACTAGTCGAACCATCGAGCGCTCGGCCGCAGCGCTTGAGGAGTTGCCGCCGCTCCTCGAATCTCGCGACACTCCAAACAAGTCAACTGGCTTCACACCTTCTTCCTCGTCCTCGTGCCAAGCCGCCATCCCAACGGATATAGAGTTCGATTCCCCGAGTCACCATGTACACCGAAGAGGAAGCGATAGAAGACGTCAAGACGAGGCCGATCATCGAAGAGGGCCGGCTGTTGGCACTCACCGTCCAAGCATCTACCAGCAGAGCCTCGCCGCTACTACAACAAGAAGGTCAAGCCAAGATCATTCCAAGAGGGCGACTTTGTGCTCCGCTGATCGAAGCGAATAGCCGGCCGACACAAGCTTGTCGGCGCCTTGGTAAGGCCCATTCATCATCAGCAAAGTGCTGGGCAACGACTCTACTACCCGATCGACGCCGAAGCCCCGAGCACGCAAGAGGGACGACTCCGGCAAAGAGACGGAACGACCATGGAATGCGAATCTTCTCCGAAGATTTTACAGTTGATGCAGTATGTACCACACTACCTTTTGAGTTTAAAGTACCAAGACTTCGGGCCCCCAGAGACGAGCTTGGGGACTGCCCTCTTTTGTTATCTGATGATAAGAATTATGCCTTCAAGTATGTTACTCTTTGTTATGCGTTTGGCACCGGCTCGACTAGTCGGCCCGGGACTCGCCTTGGGCTATGAAATGCTTCCTGCAATCGACAAGTAACGCTGGTGCCTAAGCCGCCTCCTGTCGAAGCCGAGCTCGCAGAGCGACCGCTTGGGGCAGGAGTAAGGAAGAACGGGCGCCAACAAAAATGGCTAAGGACCCAAAGCATAAATATAGTGTTAAGCCGGCTTCAGCCTTTTTGCAAAAAACCGACTTTAAGTAGTCGGTTTGCTTTCTATTCAACTTGTTTAAAAGACTCTAAAAATGGCGAGTACTTGCCTTCCCAAGAGTAGCCAAGCACTTGATCCGAACGGCATCGCAGAAGCGGTTGTCCGATGGGCAAGCGGCGACTAAGGGAAGGCGGCAAAGGAAAGATCCATAAGAGCAATAACAAGGAAAGATAAACTTAGAATAATATTTACACAAAGATAGGCCCTTGGCGGATCTTCGTGCAGAGGTTCAAAATACACCCCGCGGGTGGAATTGTGTGAATTAACAAGTTTTTTTAAAGACTATCGAAGCAGATAAAGTAAACGCGAGACAGCAACCTAGGAAGCGGCAGCGGTTCGGGGCCGGAGGAGCGCGGCGTCGCGCCGGGCGGCCGGCTGGGCAGTCTCGCTTGATCATCTCCGGCGGCAGCCGCCCGACGGCGCGCTGCTCGTCTTGGAGGCGCGGTCGAGCTCGAGGCTGGTCGCCCGCTCCGCTTTCCTGGGCGCCCATCTCATCTCCGCCTCCACTCGCTTCCTCCTCGGCGCTGGAGCTGATCACTCCGCCGAGTCTCGTCGAATCCGGTTCATCTCAACCACTCCGCGGCGCCCTCGCCCCTCAGCCTCGCCAGGGACAAAGACGCTGTGTCCGTAGTGGCGACGCGCCAGGCCGACGAGGGTGTCTTCGCAGCTGCAGCTCCGCTCGGGCTTCGACCGAACGCTGCCAGCCGGTCCAGATCCAGCCTCGATACCACGCTTGACAATTCAGGCCGGCGCGCTTCATCGGGTCATGGAACCTTCCAGTTCCTCAAGACGGCCAGCAGACCTCCCATGGCGCAGTCCGCTGGGAGTCGCGAGACCGCATGTCCGCCAGGGCAGCGATCGCTGGCGCCGACACGCCAAGCCGGCGCAACTTCCGATGGGCCGGCCGCAGACGAGCCTCAATGCTCAGGAGCTGCTCGTCAAGAGTCCGGGGGGCGTTGGCAGCGGTCTCAGCACCACTCGCCCTTCGCGCCTCGCGATCAGCCTCGATGGCTTGATTGGCCGCCTGCGTGTGGCCGGGGAAGAAGTCTGCCAAGACGAAAATGAAGCAAATCAAAAACCAGGAGTCGGCCTGACCTATAGTCGGCGGCCCAAAGGAGGAAAGTAAAGAAACTCACCATTGATGATGTCCTCAATTTCATGGAAGCCGGAGGTCAGCAGTGCTTCCTTGTCGGTCCAGGAGGAGCGCTCGCTCTCGAACTCGGCTAGGAGAGCAGCCTCTCTCTTCTCTTGGCTGCGACGGCGGCTCGGCCTCCTCCAGCTCTTCGGGCGGAAGTGCCTTTCGGCCACGCCTTCTCCAGCGGGTGGCCTCCTCGTGCGCTTCTCCTCGCTGTTCGCCTGTCGCTCCCGAAGGTCGGCGGTGGTCAATCCGCCGAGTATTGGGGACGCTCTGCCGACCCCATTACGGAGGCGGCGCACCTCTCCAAGGTGAGAGGTGCCCGATGCGAAGAAGACATATGAAAGGTTTAGACAAGACGAACCAAAAAAAACAAGACAAAATGAGAGGCACTTACGCAGAGACCAGGGTGGTTTCTTCACTTCCTTACGGAAGCGGGTTAGCCTTGCGGCCGCTTCTTCGCTGGTCGCGCAGCCGCCCCTCGAATCTCTTTCGGCCGTCCCCGCAAGCTCGCCCGCCCGCGCTTTCTCCGTTGGCGGCGGGGACGACTTACTTCGACGCTGGCCAGTTACCGGCGAAGGTCGCCGAGGTCCCTGAAGTCGCTCGGCCCTCCACCTCCTCCTTCAAGGCCGGGTCTCCATCGCCGCCACCCCAAGTCGGGTCGCCGACGCCGCTTCCGCCTGGTCGAGGACGACCACGGGCCGCCCCAGTCCCGAGGCTGCATGAGGGGTTCTACTGAAAACCTAAAGAAAATCAGAGCCGATTCGCTGAAAAAGAAAAATGAAGAGCAAGAGGGATGACTTACCACATGCGGGGGTTAGGCGCAGAGTACGGCTCCTGTCAACTGCCATTCCGCCGGAGACCGCAGTTCGCCAGAAGTTCACCAGATCCGCACCTCCGCGGGGGATGTCCTGAGCACAGCCGATCAGTCCCAGTCACCTATATGACAGATCAGATGAGGTCGGCCTTGAGCTGAAGGACTCGGGCGACCACGGCGGGCCAGCAAGTCGGCTCTGGCCAGGCCCTCCGACGCGCCAAGACTGGAGTCGCACACGGCGGCGGGCGCCTGCAGGAGTCAGCGCCCGGCCCGCTGGGACCAGCCGAGCCGCCCATTAACTCGCCGGCCCGTGAAGGCGGCAAAGTTGACCTGCCGCCTCGAGCAACGCTCTTCACGAAATATGAGCGCTGCCACATCTTCACCGACTTGATCACGGATGGCAGAAGGTCGGCCAACGGCCTCCAGACGCGATGAAGGTGCCGACAGAGCTGCACGCCGGGCGACGGTGTGCCGAGCTTGGCCTGAAGATCCCCCACAGCTCGGCTGGTGGGAGAATCGCCAAGGAAGCCTTCGCACAAGGAGGCGATGCGGCCAGCAGCACCACCATATTTGGAGGAGGTGGTGCGGCCGAGCCCGTGGAACCCTGTGAAGGCTGAAGAAGCGCCACGGGCAGCCCTAGCCTCGCAGATGAGGTGCGAGCGGAATATGACCCGCCGCTCCTCCGCGGCGCCAAGATTCTGGCCGGCGTGGCACGGTCCGCGACTAGGTTTGTGCCGGATGCGCGCGCTCGGCGAGGAACTCGAGAATGTCATCATCCACTTCGAGCTGGCCCCACACGCCGGAGCGCTGGGCGGGAGGCGAAAGAGCGGAGGAGGAGCTCATCTCCGCGCAAGGTGTGGTTTGAGCAGCGCGGCAAGAGGGAGATGAAGCGAGGAAAGGGAGCAAGAACAAGCGGGGAGCGGGAGATGGGTGCGCGCTGCCGCCGCCTCCTCCCCGCCTACTTATAGGCGCCTTGGCTGAGAAGCCGAGGCGGGCGGGATTAATCGCGCCAGCACCTCCACGCCTCACGATTTAATTCCACGGGTTATCGCGCAGTAACGACGGGGAACTCTAACCGCCGCACGCGTGCAACGGATCCGCCTGCACCGAGGCGCGGTAGTGGCGGGCCCCACCGACGGGCCTGTCTCATCACGCTGCGGTGGGCAGATCGACCTCGCCGGCGATGACCGGGCGGCCGCTGACGGCAGCACCGAAGCTTATCAGCACGCCGTCGGATCCCGCCACGACCTTCAAACCCTTCGAGGAGCAAGACGGTTCCTCGCGAGACCGACTCCAGTAGTCGGCTCGAGAGGAAGACGGGCGAGCCGAGCCTGTGTTCTTCCACCGAGAGATGAAATCGCTATAGGCACTCGACATGTTGCCCTCGCGCTACCACCAGCTTCGGGACTATCCGAGTAATGGGCCACGTAGGCACACCCGAGCCCTCGGACTCTTCAAAACATCGGGCAGATCGCTCTCGAGACCCAAAGACGAAGAGCCGCCGAGAGTCGACGGCAGAGCCGCCGACGCCCCTCCCAGCCGAAGTTCAGAGACGGCTCAGATGAGTCGACTCCCAGCTAGCAACTCTCCGGAGAAGCTGCATGGGGACTCGCCCGTGACTCCAACCACCTCCCGCTATGCGGCCGGGACGGATGATGGCCGCCGCAGCCCATCCCTGCCCTGCTCACAATGGATGTGCATGGCCCCAGAGCGCCGTACCGACGGAGATCTCCGTCCGGCGCGGCACTGTAGCCACGCCTGCCCTGACATCAGCCTTGTGGGCGGATCCCTGTACCCACGACGGCCTGTCTCAGATGACCAATAGGCGGGACCCGCCTGCTGTCCGGAGTGCAGACGGCAGGAGCGCCACAAGACATCAGCTGGAGTCGGCTCAAGAGTCGGCCGGCCTCCCACGGCTCCGCGCGCATTAATCGACAACATGGAATGGCGACAGCGATCGCCTGTCAGTGGCAGCACTGTGCATGACCTCATGACCAAGCTCGCACATTAGAAGCACGGCTAGCAGTAATCCGCAGTGCGCAAGATCCCACGGCGGACAAGGGCTGTCGGCCCCATGCTGGACCTGGCGGGCGGTTCAAGTCGGCGAAGAAGACGCCACCAAGAGATCGACGGTCTGGGACCTCGCGCCAGCCGGATTATTGCCAGCCTTCGGGGTAGGCCTATATAAACCCTGGGCACCCATGCAAGAGGTTGACTCTAGTAGTTTTAGACACACACAGAGGGAAGAGAAGAGCTAGCGTGCCCTTCTCCTTCCTCACCCTAACAGCTCAAGGAGCAACCCTATACCCACTTTGCCATAGTGATCTGCGGAGACCCCGCAGAGCAGCAGAGGGGTGTTATCTCCACGGAGAGCCCTGAAGCTGGGTAAGATTCACGGCGGCATGCCTTCGCCTCATCCCGCTTCAGGCACCGGCGATGTTCTACTCGCCTCACCATGATAAGCCATCCTTATATATGTCGCACCCAACCCCGACAGTAGGGGTGAGGCGCAACGACAGTAAAAGAGATCAAACTATAAATGCATATGTATGGAGAGACATATATAGTGTGGGTGATAGGAAGCAAGACTGCATGCAGAAAGAAATGTTGATGGAGAAACCATGATAGATACAGAGATGGAGATGCTAGCTAGAGGGACATCCGTTAGTTTGGGTGTTGGAGATGACCGCCGTGTGGTTCAAAGGGTGAAGTTATATATGTGTGTGAGAGGGCACTTGACTGCATGTAGAGAGAAACATATGTAGTGTGCGTGATAGGAATCAAGAGTGAGTCAGAGAGATAAGGTTGATGGAGAAATAGATAAATAGAAAGATAAAGATGCTAGCTAGTGCAGTTAGAGATAGGAGTCAGTGGATCAAGGCTGGGCTATGTGTGTGGGTGTGAGAGAGATAGTGAGAGGTGCATGTGAGTCACATACAAAACAGACATCGAGAGAAATGAGATCCAGAGAGACGGAGTTTTGTGTCAGAGAGAGAAAGATATTTCACAATGAGAGTGATAGCTAGAGAGACATATGAGGGAACACAAGATATCTCTAGGGAGAGAGGGTGTTTGAGCAAACATACAAGAGAACAATGGAGAAATATGAGACCCGGGAGACAGAGTTTGTGTTTGTGTGTGAGAAGAGATATTGAAGAGGAAGAGTCGAGGTTCTCATATCTAAGGAGCGAAAGACATCTCTATATGAGTGGTAAGTGCAGTGGCACACATGGGAATAGTTGAGAGAAATGAGACCCTGTGAGACAAAGGTTTGTGTTTGTGTGAGAGAAAGAGATTCACATGGAGAATCATAGCTAGAGACAATAGCAGGAGCTTAGATATACTTAGAGAGAGATAGAGTGATGAAGGTCGAGGGATAGAGTGCCGTGCAGTGTTACG
Organism: Aegilops longissima; assembly: GCA_021605205.1. Taxonomy (NCBI): domain Eukaryota; kingdom Viridiplantae; phylum Streptophyta; class Magnoliopsida; order Poales; family Poaceae; genus Aegilops; species Aegilops longissima. The sequence continues at coordinate 501 of JAHIAM010017195.1, read as the reverse complement.
AAGATAAAAGATCATTGTCGCATACTGTAGCACGAGAGATGCCCGAGAACGATGAACGCAGATAGGTCTAGAGAGATAGTCCTATATAAGCATGAGTGATAGCTATATGAGACTAATATCCGGATTAAAGGGATTCAAATATTTAAACGGAGATCATGACATCGATAATATCATAACGCAAATTGGTGTATCAAACATGCATATTCATTTGAATTTGGGCACACGTGTAATGTTATATAGTTTATTAATATTGGTGATCCATAGATTCGTCAATTACAAACAACGCATGGTTTATATGCAATTAATGTCTAAACGGGATTAAACTATATGTTGCGTGTGTGAAACACATTATACATGTTTCAGAAGTTAAAAAAACCCGCATGAAACACACCAATTTAAAAGACAATGCTTTCAATGTTGTTAGGGACTACGTGCATATATTCCATCATGGGAAGATTATAGTGAAGACAAACACCATTTTCACATATTCCTGTCCAACTT
>JAHIAM010017194.1:0-17899 GCA_021605205.1 Aegilops longissima | reverse complement strand
ACGGTTCTTGTCCTCGGCGGCAAGCGCAAGAGCTCGTGGAAGATCATCAGTGGGCTAGGGCATGGGCATTACTTGCTCCTCACCCTTCTACCAGAGCAAAGTGGCGCTGCTTTCTTCAATCGTACGATTGAGAGTGGTTGCTAGTAGTTATTTTAAGTACGTAATGAGAGTTTGAGCTATGTATCGCTTCTATTTATGCATCTATATCACTACAAAAAAGACACATCCGTGACATTTGGGCCGTAACGAAAATTTTCATTCTCACTATATGACACTACTATGACGATAATTGTGACAAACCCCAGTATCATCATAGATGTGGTGGCCTCCTTACTTCTATGACAAAAATCATGACAGAAAATGGGCTTTTCGCCTGGCGGGCGGGAGACGCAGCCTGCATGACATTCTTTGGGCATTCCATAGACGGAAAAATTGGTAGAAGCGTAGGGGAGGAAAATTTCGGGAGTTACTTTAACGTTGGAGGTCTGGGGGTCGAGCGATGCGTGCTTTCTCGTATCGCACAGGTAGCGCGAGGCGCTGGCTTCTAATCGAACTCGAAAGCGAGAGGCGGTTTCTAATCAACTCGAAAGCGACAGAATCAGCAGCTACGCGTTATCGAACTCCGAGCGATCGATCGATGGTCAGTTAATCGAACTCCGATGGAGCTTATCTTCGCCATCCAAGCTAAGTAAAGCCGATCGGATGAACAACAAGAGCGTTGGCGGGGGTGGGGTTGATGAAATATGAGCGTGGCGCCGCTTGCTCGATGAACAGGACCTGGGTGGAGGGTTGAGAATAAAGAGACGGTGGAGGGTGTACAGGAGGGGGGTTGAACAGACCTGGTGGTGGAGGGGTGGATGAACAGAGACGGTGGAGGGGTGCCCGTGGAGGGGTGGTTGAACAAAGAGCTGGTAGAGTAGCGTGCAAGGTGGAGGCCGGATGAACAGGAGCCCGTGGAGGCCGGAGGAGGTCAACGTAGTCCGTGGAGGCCGGAGAAGGTCACGGTGGAGATGAACAGATCCCGCGGAGTCCTGCATGCGCATACGCCACACCCTCCCGGCGAATCAGACCCCTGCTTCGACCGTGAAGCCCAACACAAGTCTGTTTTGCCTGCTTTTATGGCACGCCACACCCTCCCGATCAATAGACTCGCTGCCGACCGTAGGAGGTCTGCTTTCTCCGCTTTTGCGGCACGCCACACTTCTCCCTGATCATCAGACTTCTGCTTTGACCGTGAGGAGGTCCGTCTTTTGGCGGCACGCCACACTCCTCCCGATCATCAGACCCCCGCTTTCGATCACAGGAGGCCTGCTTCCTCCACCAGCGGTTACGCCGTGCCATGTTTCCATCACCTGTTCTGGCCAAGCTCGGCTATTCCCACGCTGCTCCATTGCCGCCGGCGAACACGGCGATTCCATTGCCTCCCGGCGAACACGACGCATTCCATTGCCTCCCCATGAACACGACGCATTCCGCTTGCTCTCCCGATGAACACGACGATTTCGGTTTCGCATGAACACGACGACGACGCTGTTTCTTCGCCCACCCAGCCATGTACACACAGCCTCGCCATACGAGCGCGCCGAGTAGGCGTTTCGAGACCTCACCAGATGTACGACATACGGGTCAGATTTTCTTTCTTGCACCCTGGCCGCCAGACGACGCGGTACATGCTACAAGCGCGCTTCTCTACTATTTACACGTGCGCGCTTCACAACGACTCAGCATATGTATGCACATCGCTCACGCACAGAATGACAACGCCATGACGCTTCACCAGGTGGGTCCCAACAGAAGTGCACTTCCTTGCGCATAAAATGTAGCTGTGGGTCTCAAAGAAGAGGGGCGAATCGCTTTTTTGACCCGGACGCACTTCCTTAGGTATGGAAGAGGTAGCAGTGGGTCCCAGCAGTCAGGCGATTATTTTTTTTGCCCGGACGCACTTCCTTGCGGCGCAAGATGTAGCCGGGGGTCCCGTGTCAGCCGGGCGAATCGCTTTTTTTGCCCCGACGCACTTCCTTCCGCGTGTAGATGTAGCTGTGGTCCCCAGCATAAAATAACTTTTTTCATGAAATACGGTGGCCGGTCCGCATGGGTCCTCGCTGTCGTGGAGGAATCATTATTTTCCGCTGTAATAAGGAGGCACTTCCTTGTCGGCGTGGACCCACCTGCCGCCTTCCACGTGACACCCACGTCCGATGGAAGTCGCCTTGACCACGCTGACCACGCCAGCACGAGAGCACCACGGCGTGGACGACGGCGAGGCCTAGGAAGGGGACGACTCTGAGCCGAGGAAGACGCAAGAAGGATGCCCACGCGAAGAGGAGTACGAGGGTTCACCGTCTGGTCATGGTGTGAGGCTGCCGTCCGCAGAATAACAGGGGGTGGGTGAGTAGAGGATGGCCCGCCACAGGTGGGAGTAGTAGGGGGCGTGAGGCTCAAGGCATCACAGCCAGCCACGGAGGCAGGAGCACGCGGCACGACCGGGCGCTGGTTTGGGTGGCCGAGCAAGAAGACCAGAGGTTGAAGAAGCACTACAACCGCTGGATGAACATCGACGGGAACAGGAGCTAGAATCGCTCATATCGACTAAGTTGACAAAGCCCTCCGTCCCCCACAACTTGGTAGGCCCACAAGTCAGCCTCCCAAAGATGTCGGGTTCCACCGGCAGGGGAGTATTCATTTTTTGTGCGTATAAGGAGGCACTTCATTGCTGCCAAGATAGCTGGTGGGTCCGACAAGTCAATAGGGCACATTTTTTCAGAAATACAGAGGCTCTTCCGATGGGTCCTGATGTCGTGGAGGAATCATTATTTTGTGCGTAATAAGGAGGCATTTCTTGCATGTCAGGACCTAGGCTTGTCGCCTCTCACGCATAGTCTACTCGATGGTGTCGTTTCTGACCACGTTGACCACGCCAGCCGAGCGCATCCAAGGTGGTGGACGACGGCGAGGCCCCTTTGACAGCAACGAGCCGAGATGGGAAGACGCGGGAGTAGAGTCGCAGACGGAGAGGTGTACGAGGGTTAATCGTTCTAAAGTGTGGTGGTTCAAGCAAATGGGAGAAGAACAGGAGGTGGAGGGTGGAGGGATGGCCTCGCCAACGGTGGAGTAGCGCTCATAGCGGTTGCACAAGTGAGAGTTGCGAAGCAAGGGAGGCGGAGGTGGTCTCAAGGCAGCACTGGAGGAAGAAGACGAGAGATTGAAGATGGATGCCGGTCGTTGGATGTAAATCCAACGGCTAACATGTCGTAATCATTTGTTGACTAAATTGACAACGACTTGTGCTGGCTTCACCTTTATTGGCCCACATTTCAGCCTCCAAAATGTGGCACGATTCAACCCATTTTTTCAGAATTTACTTTTTTTTTATGCCGTAGAATTTATATGTCAATTTGATCTTTTTTTGAATTACAGCCATTAGTCGGGCTGGTGAACAATTAATGTAGCTGCCCATGCGCCCATTTATTTTATTTCCTAAAAATTACGTGCCATTTGCACTTTATCTAGATACACGATTTTGTCGGGCTGATTCTAATTATAATGTTGGGTTGGGCCAATAATGTTATCAAAAATAAAAAAGGGCTGAGCATTTTGTTATAAATATATTTAAATAATAAGTGATATTATTTCATTCGCCCTTAAATCTTACCAAGCTTTTGTACACAATCACTAGGATTTTCGTACAAAACAATCCAGGATTTTATTTGTTAAGAAATTATTTTATAAGTTAATAAGATGTGGGATATTGTTTTCTTACATATGTAAGTATTCATTAAATATATGATGACAATAAAAATAATATATAATAACATATAAAATAATTTAAATATATATAATATAGTTAGAAGGGAAACATAAGTTGTACCTCATGCTCCTATTCTTATATAGAAAAGTAGAACAGACTCTCGCTTTTCTTCAAAAAATACATAAATTGGGCTGCCAAAATAAAACCCTGATGGGAGGTCCATAGGCCGTCGATACATGACGGCCCTAAGAAAATACAAACAGGCCTCCCATCCGAGGTCGTGGGCTATGCATGTTAAAATGAAAGCCTAGACGGGCAGCCCAAAACCACGCCCAACACTTGCCAAAACTTCGCCCTCGCTTTCTCTCGTGTTTCAGACACTCGACATTGTGTGGGCATTTTGACTGCATCATATGAAGATGTGCTATGCATGAATGTTGATCAGATGATGTTAATCGGCTGGTAGTTCCATTTTCACCATGAATAAAACTTCCAACATGATGTTAACCCTGTTTGAAAAGGCCGTGTTAATATAAATGCTCGCCTCGAAAGTTGCAGCTTATCTCAGAATTGAACTTGCAGCTTATCTGAAACTGAAACTTGCGCTTCTTCTCGCCTCGCACTTTTATACTCCTATGAAACTACATTTTTAAGTGCTAAAATAGATCTCTAGAATTCATAAAATTCTTCATATGCTCAATACTGCAAATCTGAAATTCAAAAGACATTCATATCTGAAAGTACTCAAAATACACAACACAAAACACATTCACAACCTGCAAATACCGACAACCCTAAGCTCCTCCCCGACAATTCACAACCTGCCCGACTATTGGGCTGGGGGGCAGCCCTCCTATTCCTCGGCGGAGCATAACCGCCTGTGAGACAATGTGAACGGCGAGGGAGACGATGATGGGAAGCGCCGCTTGGCCAACTGCTTTCTCCTCTTGCAGCTGGGTTCGGTCGACGAAGACTCCACCGCTCGCCCGCAGGACACCTCACAAACGGCACCTCAGATGCTCGATCCTTCAATCTCTCGTGGATGCTCCATCCGGGATCGATACTCCCACCACCGCCTCCTCACGATCGGATTCGTGAATCTGTTTGCTCCATGGCCCGAGGAGCAGTTCTATGTACTCCGCGCGACTCCTCCGGAGTATCGCCGCCTTTTCGCTTGTGCAGATATTTGGCCATGGATGTCACCGCCGCTTAGTTGGTCCTTGTTGTCAAACCAAGACAGATCTCCAACATCCTAGCTAGCTTCACAGGTCGCCGCCTCATGATCCTCACGTGATCGGTTGTACCTCCATCGATCTATTTCCACAACACCTTCACTCGCCGGTGGTTTTTGAATGGAAGAGGAGAGGAGCAGCGCTGGTTTTGGATTAGAACGGGAGAGGAGCGACGCTGGTTTTGGACCGAACAGAGAGGAGGGCGGTGGTTTTGAAATGGAAGAGGAGAGGAGCGCGCTGGATTTAGATTGGAACAGAGAGGAGCGCGGTGGTTTAAGAGGAGAAGAGCGAAGAGCGCTGGTCTTGGAAGTATTTTTTGTTGTTTTATGATTTTGGGTCAAAGTTTGACCACGCATCGTATGTGACAAGCAAATGTGAATGCATGTCACCAAAATTGTATCGCTTGGTTCAGATCTGAATGTACTTTCAAATTATATTATTTTTGCAACGTATAACATATATTTTATAAAGTAAAATCATGGTCAATTATGACCCGAATAAAAGGAGACTAGTTAATGTGGGGTCGCTTTAATTGAAGGGTAAATTGATTTTGATTTTGATCCACCACAGCTACCGCCCTCTCGCCTAATCCTAAATCGCTGCAGACGCCTCCTCTCCCTCTTCTCCATTGCAAACCACCTCCTCTCCTCTCCATCATCTCCATTCCAAAACCACCGCCTCGCCTCTCCTCTTCCTCGATCTTCTCCATTGCAAAACCACCTCCTCTCCTCTCCATCATCTCCATTCCAAAACCACCTCCTCTCCTCCCATCATCTCCATTCCAAAACCACCGCTCGCCTCTCCCTCTTCTGATCTTCTCATTGCAAAACCACCTCCTCTCCTCTCCATCATCTCCATTCCAAAACCACCTCCTCTCCTCTCCTCTTCTCTATTGCAAGACCACCGCCTCTCCTCCCATCTTCCAAAGCTAGCACCGACCACCTGTAACGACATCTATGGAGAGGATGCAAGAACGAATCAGCAGATCACCAATGCGGCGACTGTGCAAAGTTAGCCAGGTTGAAGGAGATCCTTAGTTGGTTTGACAATGAGTGGGAGATTTCGAGGACGGTGCGGGCCATGTGGCAATGTATGCGAAAGAGCGAGACGGCGCGATGAGGGCGGCGATGTACATGTACTCCTCGGCAAGCCACGCCAGTCCTCCCGAGTTCATCGAGTATCTCCTATGGGCGATGGAGCGCATGATTCTCCCGAGGCGACAACCAAAGGAGGTGGTGGGCGACAGGTCAAGGTCGAGCACCCAGAGGATAACGAATCGATCGAGTATGGTGTGCCGCTCGTGAGGGTGCAGAGCCAGCCGAGCCACAGGAGTATTCGCTTCTCCCACCGCAAGAGGAGGCCGGATGGCGCGACGCCGCTTCCCCGACGCTCTCCACGGTTCCTCGACGCCGCCTCGCTTCAACGGGCGGTAGGGTTTAAGGTAAGCTTCAGACTAACCTAATCTTCCACCTGCTCATGCTTACAATCGTGGACAGCTAATGAAAATCATGCTTACAATCAGTCTCCAGTACTACGCCAATCACCCTAAAATAGCTCTCGACCTTTGGGTCAAAGTTGTGACACAAAGGTACAAATAAAGAAAAATAGATTGGTGCTTCTTTCGTAAAAGAGTACTCCTAGAAAACTGCCAATATAAGCTACTAGTATTTGGTTAGAGGATTTGCTGCCGAGAAAGATCCGTCCACGAGAGCGCCACACATCCCACTGGTTGTGGTGGATGCCAATGCGCATGCAGCATGGTTGGTGTCGGTAATTTTACTTGGCACACCTCGCACTCTGATATATGCCGGTTCCATACGTACATTTGTGCGCCCACCAAAATGCAGCTGAATAACCCTGTTTGCACAGATAATGAAAAAGCGTGATTACATTATAGTGGCACTAGTTGATGAAACACACAAAATAAATAGAAGAAAATATTGCGATAGTATCATAGTATGCCATGTCATGAGGGCGAGATGGGCCTCAAGACGCCTCATACGGTACGCCTCATATCGACATCGCCCCAAGTCTCCTGTGATACACCTTCTCGCCAAAGGATGAACATCAACACAGCAAGAGTACAAGGAGGCGCTTTGAGACATTCAAATTCTATTTTTGTACATATCAACTAAAATTAAGCACCCCGCTTATGTAAACGCTTAAACATTAACAATGGGACTAGTTGATGAAACATACTTTAACCAAGAGAAGCACTTTCTTTATCTACATTGAAATGAAATGATAGAGATGACACTCGCCTATTTTAACTGTATTATTACTTCATTTTATCAAGGACACTAGGGTCGAGCAGGTGGCAAACGAGGTGTACCGTATGGCCGCAAGGATGGAGGCCGGGTGCTTAGATCGATGTCAAGTCGGCTCTTTCAATCACCAACATGGATGATTCAATTCATGGGACCTTTTGGTGCAGTTCACCTAAAATGAAGCAATGTCCCGTGAGCTAGCAGCTTCTTCTTCAAATTTTTTAAGAAAAGGGCTCCAGCCTGTTCCATTTCCATCGTAAAACGAAACCCACAGAGCTTCTTCTTCATTAGTTGCAATAAAATTGAGCAACATCAAGGTTGGTTGTGAAGCTCCTGAATGCTCAACTATAATTTGATATCATTTGTGCAGTTCAACTAAGATCGAGCGTGAAATGTATATCTCTGCTTGCACAAAAAAGGTGGAAAGGAGGGTGACTAATAAGTGATGAAACATGCATCAAATGAAAAGAAGCATGTTCCTTATCCGAATGGCAATCCTACAAGGACAAGAGTAATTTCTAAAGCAAAGGCATTGCTAGATATTAGTGTGGGCATTAGGATTAACTATGACAACCGTTAAATACTTACATTACTTTGGGCACGGAGAGTAGGCGGACCAGATGCTTGCATTTCTAACAAAAAGAACCAACTTATCTTAATGGGAAATTTTAGCAGACATGTAAAGAAGTGCCATTGATTCATATTATCGAGGCATTACATTGAAAACAACATTGGTTTAACGTGTCTTACTTTTAACAAAGGCGATCGCTACATTTTACCAAAGGGCATTACATAAGAGTGGCTCGGGCAACAAACATCGTAATGTGATATCCGGGTTGGTCCCATTTTTGTTCGGTATAGCCACCTTATACCGTGTGAGGCTAGCAAATCTAGTGTTGGACTTACTCGCTGACTTGTCCCCATTCCCCACTTTCTTTCCTTTTTCAACCAATAGATCGGGTTTATATTGAGTTTGTACTGCTTCCCTTTATTTCCTATTAGACCTAGAGACCAGTTGATAGCCGCCTCGCTACTTTTCGCCCCCATTATTTCCTCTTCACCAAGTCCTAGATTCAGTAACAAATCCTCCCCACCCCCACCCCCTTTCTTCCTTGTTTGAACCAAGTAGTACTAGATTCGAGTGCATGAACTAGTTTTACCTCTTAAACGTAAAAAATTAGGTGGTTTTCTAACAGCCGATCGATCCTATCTACGAGGGGCCTGAGAAATAGTAAAAGTTACAAATGCAGCGACGCCAGAGCTCGGGAAGTAGAGCAAGGCCGGTTTCAAGGAAGTTATACCGATGGTCGCCGGATGTCGCTAGGTGGGCGGCGGGAGGCCGGATCTGCCCACACCACGGCAGCGAGGAAGAAGGGGTCGAGGCCTCCCTCGCCAAATGGTGCTTGGGAGAGAACGGCAAGGCAGGCTGATCGGACGCGCCCAAGAAGGTAAGAGCCGCCGAGGACGCATCACGTGAACGTTGCACCTTCTCACCTTCCCCAAGGAGAGGATCCGGCTGGATCTGTGACCAGCGAGAGAGAGAGAGAGAGAGAGAGAGAGAGAGAGTGAGAGTGGCCACCGCTGTCGTGTTTAGATCTCGAGAGGCCGAGACAAAGGTGAAGAGAGCAACACTAGCAAGCAAGCGCGAGGCTCCTGCATATATAGTGGAGTAGTACTTAGTTTTTTTTGTCTACTCGGAGCCGCTTGACCTCGCAATGACCTGCCGAGAAGTCTTCATGCACGGGGTCTGGAGGCGCAGCTTGTCGCCATTTTGATCTCGGCGCCGGATTATAACATATAACACTAAAAATGCCACATGACAAGAAATCATAACCTCACCGCCCAAAGGAGACAACATGAATCCCGACGGACAAACTAGACGAGGAACAAAGCTCAAATTAAAGATAAACTCAGAGAAAAGGGGTCCATCGACAGATGTCCTAATTAATATAGCCGCTTGACCTAGATGGCAGCCGAGTAGTCACTGTTCGTGCATGTGCCCCCAATGACTAGCCCAACTCAGCTTGTCGCTGTTTAACCTCGCAGTGATCCAAGCACATGACACATAATTTTGCGAGATGACAAGAAACCTTTTTTAGATTTCTCACCACAACTACAGCCATGTACAACACAGCCTGCACGATATGTAGACGATAGCCAATCCAGCGCAGTTCGCTGAGTCTGGTCACATGCATGGACGAACTGATCTTCCGTGGTCTTGTGGGATCGCCCAGCACCAACGTAGTACAACACTTCTCTAGTACTATCGCCGCCTCCTCTTCTATTAAGTCACCCGACTTGCGGGGCCGGGAGTGTGCCTATGGTCGGTTCTCAATTGCCGCCCCACATGTGTGTGCGAACGCAATATGACGCGCTGCTCCATTCGGAGAGCAGCGTGCTGCACCGACCGACCGTTCTGGGTGCGACGCGAACGCGACGGGCGTGCTGTATACCCGCACATGTGTGCCGCCGCTTAGACGCTTTGCTCCATGGCGCGGGCGCAATCCATGGATACAAAATTAGTATACTATATACTATTTAAAAGTCGAGGGCGGGCTTTTCCTGCCTGTAGGCGGCGGACAGTTCCGCCTAGTCGGTTCGACAGAGACGCGAGAAGACGAGGGAGTAGGCTGCTGCAAACGAGGGCTGTGGATTTGACAATGAAGTTATCACGGACAGGTGGGGCCCCGTGATTTGACTTGCCATTATCATTTTAATCATGAGGCGCTTTACGACCGGCGTGAGTCTCCCGATTCCTGACCACCTCCATACAGTGTGCCTCTCGCCAATGCTCCACCATGTAGTAGTAGAGGCTGGCTCTTGCATGAGAGCCCACTTCTCCACTTTTTCCTTGCCTCTCTTTCCTCCACATATGCAAAATGCCATGTAAAGCGCACTATTGTACTTACTTGTTCCTACAAAGCTAAGCTTGCCACATAGGCATAAAGTCCGATGTGGCAAGTTAATCAAGAAGAGAGAGACTAGTTTGGTGACCCAAGGAAGAAACGGTGCTAAGCAAGGCAGTACCTAGGTGAAAAGACAATTTTGAGTCTATAGCTAATTAAATGAAGCAAACTTAGCAACACCATTTCATTGGAAGAGGTCACCTTGGCAAATGCAATAATACTAGTATTTATGTGTCCTATTATATAAGAACGCTTTTGACACTACACTAGTGTCAAAAACGCTCTTATATTATGGGACGGAGGGAGTACGTAAGAAAGAGATAGAGAGGAGTAAAAAATACACTTATAGCCAACCTTATAGCCAACCTTGTTGTAGTATGAGTGACTAAGTGATGACTATGTATGACATGCCAACATCGATAGCCTAACGCACCGTGTTAAATCTCCAAGGGCGCGACTCACGCGAGCGACGCGACGGTCGTGGTAGGCGCGACTATGATACGGGTTGCTGGCAGCCCTTGATCCGAGATCAAACGGTCGCATGCTAAGTTGCTGAAAATTTGCGAATAACCTCCGTGATAGGATATTCACCCATTGGTCTAGAATCACGCCATGCAACCGCTCGATCTCCGATCCAAGGGCTCTTGAAGTCCAGATCATGGGAGAATGGAAAGCCACTACCCTGCCGCTCGTGACGCCGGGCAGTTCGCTTTTACTCGCCCCCGCACGCCCTTTAATACTACGGCGGTTCGCTTCCTAGTCGCCCCGCCCATTCACATTACGGCAGTTCCACTAATCCTAACCTCCTCCCAAATCCATGGCGCCCCAAATCTCCCCGATCGGGCGGTGAGTACAAGGTTAGAACCATCACCGCGATGAGTTCGACGTCATCTACACCTGCATTTCCGCGACGGTGAAAGGATGCCTTTCGCTTCAGACGCATGTTCAAAACTCACATGATGAGTGGGTCGCTGGGCTAGATGTTGAGTACACCATACCATGGGACGAGAGAAGGATCTAAAGGACTAAGAGAGGAAGAAGCCCGCCATGATCCAGGTTTATGACATAACGCTTGCTTGGTCTACCACATATGCCATGCCGACGTTGAGTGCCGGATTTTAAGAACTTCCTCGAGGACAAAACAGTCAAATTCACATCAGAGACTTTAAGAACGACAAAGAAGTCCTGCGTCGGATAGGCCTCGTTGTAGGCAACCCTTCGACCTCCGTAAGAATCGGCCGGTGCCTCTCGTCAGCCTCACGCTGACCCGGCAGAGCCATGGTTCATCCTTCGTATCCGCAAACCGGAGAAACCTCATTACACGCTTTCATCGTCATGCATGGCAGCGGAATGTACTAGATATAGACCACATCCACTACGCTGCAATGGATGGCTACCTTTGTTTCAATATCTACAAGGGTTGGATGAAGAGCAACAGCCAAGTTGGCGGTTCAAGCAAAGAAGTATCGCCAAGAGGAAGAGGGACAAGGACTAAGTCGAGGACGTGGACGAGGACCCGAGGTAAGGTGGCAGTTGTCGTTGCTCATGGCGGTTCTAAACTTCTAATGCAGTGTCTACCGGATTAGTTGCATAGTTTAATTTCAGTGTGCTTAGTTTAATTTGAGGGTGTGTTGTGCTGAGCCCCAGCAGAACTATGTTATGTTTCTTCTCACATTTTAACTCTTCAAGATGTACATACTAGTACTAGTATTTCTTTAATAGAATTTAGCACCCCAATTAAGCAATGCATTAGCTTTTTAATAGTACTATATGCATAATTTGCACATTTAGCCTCTATATGTACCACCTTTTTTAAAATTTCAATTTTGCTCCATGGCTTAATCCATCGATAGTGGAGTACTACTGCATAAAAAGTATACATTTTTAAAAGGCTAGCGCACTGTTCATCACATATATATATAGCCGCTAAATTTCAACCTAGAACGACGTGCATGCCATGTAGTAAACCGATCCGAGAGGAAGTATAGTAAAATGAGGTGATTTTACCGAGCGATCATGGGGAGCATGGCCTGTCATGCGGTCCCACGGTCATGATGTACCAAGGCATGCGCGGTCCTCTTGAGGCGTATAATACTAGTACGTGGTTTGAGATGATGTCGAACCAAGTGTGAAATAATGGTTGCTTCATTCTGTCTGGGAAGGTGCGGCATTGTGATTTGACGCCTCATTGCTCATTACTAATACTGGCCGTAACGAGTGGGGCCCCCCCGCTGTTCTCAGATGTTATTTGGTGCTTGACACGTCGACCCGGCTGTTATATGTCCCACATGTCGGCGATGGAAGTACAGAATTCATGAAAGGGAGCGCTTCGACGAGGAGTATACTACAGTAATTCATGAAAGGGAGCGACTTAGTTTTGGAAAAATCTGTTTTTACGGAGTACGCACTCACTAGGGTTTATAGGGCTCATCTAAAAACATTCGCTTTTCCGCTTGATAAGTCTCAATTCTACTATACTAGTAGTAGTACCATTACATGTTGGATTTCGAGGTGCGTTAGATCACCCGGACGCAAGCAGTTGTCAAGAGGAAACTAACCAATGCATGTACAAGTTCATGGAAATTTAGTGGTCATTCATGCATTCGTTCTAATTAATGCCTCGGTAAACATAACTTGAGAGAAAACGAAAGGCATCAGTGCAAACCACTTAAATTAATTCACCACTCACCGCTCACCTTGGTTGGAGAGATTTTGAAATTGAGCCATAAACCGAAAGGCTTGATTACTATTTGTGGCCTTGTATAGATGCAAAATGTATTTTTATAGTGGCCTGGTATAAGTAAATGGAGGGAGTACTAACCAAAGTACGTACGTAGTAGGACGAGGACTAAACGGAGGGAGTAGTAAAATTTTCTCCTAAGTGATGACTAACCTTATAGCTAACCTTGTTGTAGTATGAGTGACTAAGTGATGACTATGTATGACATGCCAACATCGATAGCCTAACGCACCATGTTAAATCTCCATATGCAACCAAGGGCGGACGCGACGGTCGTGGTAGGTGCGACCATGATACGGGTGATGGCAGCCCTTGGATCTAAGATCAAACGGTCACATGCTAAGTTGCTGAAAATTTGCAGATAACCTCCCGCTGCAATCGCAAATTTCTCCCGCTGGCCGGAGTAGGTTTCTCGGTTTGCATGCGGGTTTAATGGAGGCGAGGAGGCGTGTTCAGCAAGGCGGCAAGTGGACGGCGCAGTATTATTCGACGGACAACTACAACTAGTATATTATAAAAACAAAGAAGAGTAGTAGAGATAGAGATAAGAATAGAGACTAGGAGGAGCACCGTCTATCGCTTCAGGCTACTCCTGCGCCCATTCGGGGCCGAACGTCCCCTACAGCCACTCCCTCATGCGCCCATTCGCGGGCGCTGTTGACATTTGGGGAGCGACTCGCGATCGCTAGTAGCCACGACTTCACCGACGACGACTTCTTCCCCGACCTCGCAACCTCTTCCTCAACGACATGGGCGCATAACCTCAACGCCAATGGTGCTGCTCATGTTGCACCGTATGTGTTTCTCCTTCCTATTCAAATCGTGGTAGAATTCATGTTTCTAGTCCGTGTCCTAGACTCGATCTGTTCATCTACTATGCTAGTCCGCATGATTAGTTTAGTCTCTGTTATAGCTGTCATGATTTATTTTGTAGTAAATCTCGAGTAACTTGCTCATATTCAATCGGCGAACGCCCCTACAACCACTCCCGCTTTCATGGACGGCCTGGCCGATGCCTCCAAGGAGCCCTTCGCTCATCGCTATGAGTGCCCGGTGCCGTTTTTGGGGCTCGCCGGCGACATCGCATCACCGACACAGCGCAGCGGCGATCACTACTCGCCCTTGGCGAAGAACATCAAGTATGAGACGTATACCTGCTTCACCGTGCCGGAGTCGCTGGAGGATCAGCGCCGCTAGTCTCGGAGGAGGACGGCAACGCTTCCTCTTGATCGTGGCCACCGGCGAGGCTCCGCAGCCACCGCCACACATCTCGTAGTGTGTGTCAGGCAACGACGCTTAACGCCGACATCGACACGAGGCCGATGTACGGGGTGTGCTCACTATTACTACCCTCGAGGTCCGTGGGCGGCGACATCGCTACGCTGTTGACTTGACTCGGGCCGAGCTGGGACCTTCCCGCCGATGTGGACATGGAAGACGATGGTATTATTTGACCCCAACAATGTGCATGGGGACTCCAAGGAGGTTCACTCGACATATGCATTACTAAGTTAAATGTTGATCATTAGTCTTCGCTCAATGTAATCCGCTGTCTAAGCATGTGGAGACTTCCATGCATGATCTTGCTCTATTGGAGTATCGCGATGAATAAAAGTGTATCCATTTATGGTTTAGTCTAGAATCTTCCATGTATGAATTTTTTACTACAAGATCGGTGAAAGACTTATGATGAACCATTTCTCGCAGCACAATAAGAGTTATTTCTTCACAAGTTTTGGATGCGGGTTGAATAGCTTGAACGCTTTTGTTTTGCAAAAGATACTTTTTTATCTATTTCACCCGGATGTTTCTGAGCTCTAGAGATGAAATAATATCCGAAGAAACCTATCGATACCTGTTACACATGATATGACCCCCACATCCTTTGTCAAAATAAACAACACCCGGTTCAATGCATTTCACTCTTCCGCAAACGGACGGGCACCTTACTTGTTCCTACATCGTGTTAAGCTTGCCACATAGGCATAAAGTCTGATGTGGCAAGTTAATCAAGAAGAGAGAGACTAGTTTGGTGACCCAAGGAAGAAATGGTGCTAAGCGCGTGTACTACGTGAAAAGACAATTTTGAGTCTATAGCTAATTAAATGAAGCAAACTTAGCAACACCATTTCATTAGAAGAGGTCACCCTTGGTAAATGCATAATACTAGTATCGATAAACCATAATATAAGAACGCCTTTGGCACTACACTAGTGTCAAAATCGTTTTATATTATGGAACGGAGGGAGTACGAAGAAAGAGATATAGAGGAGTAAAAAATACACTTATAGCCAACCTTGTTGTAGTATGAGTGACTAAGTGATGACTATGTATGACATGCCAACATCGATAGCCTAACGCACTGCAGTTAAATCTCCAGGGCGCGATCACATGAAAGGACGCGACGGTCGAGGTAGGCGCGACCATGATACGGCTGTCGGCAGCCCTGGATCTGAGATCAAACGGTCGCATGCTAAGTTGCTGAAAATTTGCGTAATAACCTCCGTGATAGGATATTCACCCATTGGTCTAGAATCACGCCATGCAACCGCTCGATCTCCGATCTAAGGGCTCGAAGCCCGTATCATGGGAGAATGGAAAGCCACTACCCCGCTGCCGCGACGCCGGCAGTTCGCTCCTACTCGCCCCCGCACATCCTTTAATACTACGGCGTTCGCCTTAGTCGTCCTGGCCCATTCACCTTACGCCAGTTCCACTAATCCTAACCTCCTCCCAAATCCATGGCGTCCCAAATCTCCCCGATCGGGCGGTGAGTACAAGGTTAGAACCATCACCGCGATGAGTTCGACGTCATCTACACCCGCTTCTTCCGCGACGGTGAAAGGATGCCTTTCTCGCCTGACGCATGTTCAAGACTCGATGATGAGTGGGTCGCCGGGCTAGATGTTGAGTACACCATGCCGTGGAACGAGAGAAGGATCTAAAGGATGAAGAGAGGAAGCCCACCGTGATCCAGGTTTGCGGCATGACTTATGCTTGGTCTACCACATATGCCATGTCGACGTTGAGTGCAAGGATTTTAAGGACTTCCTCGAGAGCAACCTAGTCAAATTCACATCAGAGACTTTGGTAACGATAAAGAAGTCCCAAGGCCGGATAGGCCTCATTGTAGGAAACACCTTCACCTCCAAAAGAATCGGATGGTGTCCTCTCGTCACTTTCACGCTGACCGGCAGAGCCATGGTTCATCCTTCAGATGGTAAACTGGAGAAACCTCATTACACGTTTCATCGTCATGCATGGCAGCGGAATGTACTAGATATAGACCACATCCACTACGCTGCAATGGATGGCTACCTTTGTTTCAATATCTACAAGGGTTGGATGAAGAGAAACAGCCAAGTTGGCGGTTCAAGCAAAGAAGTATCGGCAAAGAGGAAGAGGGACAAGGACGAAGTCGAGGACATGGACGAGGACTCCGAGTAAGGTGGCAGTGTCGTTGCTCATGGTGGTTCTAATGTAGTGTCTACCGGAATAGTTGCAAAGTTTAATTTCAGGTGTGCTTAATTTAATTTGAGGGGTGTGTTGTGCTGAGCCCCCAGCAGAACTATGTTATGTTTCTTCTTGTTACTTTAACTCTTCAGTAAGTACATACTAGTATTTCTTACATTTCATCTTTTAGTTGGTATAGTACTAACACTCGTTTATTCACATTATATACGTACAATATATATGGCCAACATCATATAGCAGCAGCTTAGTTGTCAAAGAATTTCAGGTGCTTAGTTTTGTCAAAGAATTCTGTGGTGCTTAGTTTTATTTGAGGGGTGGGTAGTGGACACCATTATTGTGACTAGCCTTTTAATAGTACTATATGCATAATTTGGCCATTTAGCGCCTCTCTATATGTACCACCTTTTTTAATTTCAAGTTTTGCTCCATGGCGAATCCATCGACATCTGTTGATGTACAAAAGTATACATTTTTTAAAAGGCTAGAGGGCGGGCAGTCTAGCTTGGTCAGTTTCACGAGAGGCGAGGGCCTTTTGTGATTTGACGGTTCATTACTGCTGGAAGGCGGCCTTTGTGATTTGACTCCGTCATAAATGAGCCGATGACCGATCGAGGAGGAGCAAAGAATCATGGGTATACCAAGTTCTCCATCGAGTAGTATCACATTTGAGGAGCACGTAAACACGACACCAGCGCCATATGGCGATAAAAATGATCTAACGGTTAGTCATCTCATTGTTACTTAGTAATGTTCTATTCATTCCCTCAAAAACAAAACCATTGTTCTATTCATGCCTCGCAGAATCGGGCACGGCGGCGAATAATTCAAGAAAAGTTGAAACAACAAAGAAAAGAAGAAGGAAGATTATCACCCCAAATGATCTAACCATGAGTCGTGAATCGCTTCTTCATCGCTTCCACCACCTCCATCTCCTTGCGCGCCTCCTCCGCCCCATCTTCATTCGGCCCATGACGCTGGGATTCGACGAGCCTTCATCATCTGCTCCATCGGCATTACGTACTCTTTGACAAAGAGCCGGTGCTCGCGGAGCTTCGCCAACCTCCTTCCTTCTGCTCCATGACGAGGGCCTGCAACATCTTCATCGAGGAACTACTATTCTCTGCAGCTTCTTCCACCGGGCTTTTCTCCTTCAACAGTCGATCTCGTGGGTAGCTTCGCTTTGTCCTCCCGTCGCAGGATTTCGCCGGTCGCCTTCTTCTCCGAGGCAATGCCTTTCTTTAGCATCACCAAGCCCGCGGTCAACTCCCCGCTGATTGAGCTCAGCGGCATGTCGCCGAGGCTCTCCTTCAGAACTCCGCAAGCCTTGGATGAACTCCTTCGCTTATTGAGGTGCTTATTGAGCTGATCGGGCATGCCGAGGGATAACGACTCCAGCCCGCTGCTCGGCATGTTCGCCTCGCGCTAGGGCGCCCTAGGATCCATCGCCGCCTGTGAGAGATCTTTCGAGGTTCTGCATGGCGGTGAGCCCTCTTTTTTTCCGCAGCCTTGGTTGCCGCCCCTTTTACGAGTAG
>JAHIAM010017189.1:0-23782 GCA_021605205.1 Aegilops longissima | reverse complement strand
GGATCGCCGGGCCCTTTTCTAATCCTCATCTAATCTTGAATATGTCTTCACAAAGATCTGCATGCCACCACGGAGTTGCCTGCCAGCCGCCCCACGTGGATGACGGCGTTGGGGACCGTGGGCTCAAGGCTGGCTCGCTCATGGTGGGCGAGCTGTCCCGGCAGGATCTTGCCGGGCTGCCGAGGCTCCTCTGCAAGGGTTTTGTCGGGGAACCCGCTTCGCCCCCTCGCTTTGTGGTCTTGGCCTTGGCGTTGCTTTGATTGCTTTGGCTTCGGTCTTACTCGCTCACCTCCTGCTCTCGCTTGATGTGACCGCGGCACGACTCATCGCCTGCGCATGTAAAGGGGTACAAAACGCACTCTTTTTGTACACCGACAGGAGCCTCGGCCCGGCTACAGTGCGACACGTTGTTGGGCCAGGCCCAAAACGGTGCGCGGGAAGGCGGGCCGGTTTTTACCGCGGTAAGACTATTCGCGTGCGGCGCTTCCCGCGGTGTGTGTGTGACGTGGGCATGCATGGGGCGGTTTCGCACGCATGCGCTCACATCACAAAGAAGAGGCGTGCTCGCGCTTCCCCGTGAAAAAGAGGGAGGCGGAAGTGTGGCTCATTTATCGAAGCGGGCTGGGCGCGCCTTCAAGGCGCCCACTCCCCATGATCACGTGTGGGACAGGTCGCCGACCGTCCCTGGTTGCTTCCCGCACGCCCGCCACGCTGCCCTCTATGCACCTGGGTGGCAGTGTGGAGGCGGAAACCGGGCCGCCGTTGGTTGTGGCAGCGGGTTGGTCCTGATTCTCGCGCTTTGGTGGCTGGATTGGCCGAGCAGGCGGCCGGCGTCCACCTCTGCTTCCCCTTATAAGGAGGGGGAAGGGAGATGGCGCCCGCACTCTTCTCGGCTATCATCTCTCTTGCTTCTCTTTCACTCGCCATGGAGAAAAGGAATCCTGGTCCTTCGACGGTGGCGCGGCAGGGTCACCGCCGATAACGGCCCCTCCTCCTCCCGAGCCCGTGGTGGAGCCGGGCTGTGAGGGGAAGGGGGAGGGGCGAGGCGAGGCGAGGTCGCAGTGTTCGGGAAGAGGAGGATGAGGGCGGGCGCCACCGCCGCTTCCGCCAATGATGCCTTTTCGATGGAAGGCCATGTCTGAGGCCAGCCCCACGAAGTTCTTCATCAGGCGCCTGCCTCCGCTGCCGCCTTCGCTCTTCCTGCCCCTGCTTGTTCGGGAGATGGTGTATGACCGCCCCAATCCCTTAGATTGCACATGAAGGGTTGTGGAATGGGGGCACGCCGGTCGATGTTGACTTCCCGCCTCCTGTCATGTACTCACGGGGTGGAAGATGCACGCCAGATTCACAGCCCCGACGGGCTGGGCTCGCCCTCTACTTCAAATTAATGGAGGACGGCCTGCTCTCCGCTGTCTTCGGAGAGTTTGGGACTCGCTTAAAGTGCTGCGTGGAGAGCTCCTCCGATGGAGATTCTGACGATGGAAGCTCTTCCTGAGGAAGTGATGAGGAGGACAGCGGGCAGATGATTTGGGATGAGTCCGACCAGGCGCCGGACCCCACACCGGGCAGTGTGCGGCAAGAAGAAGCCTTCGTGACTGGCCGCCTCCCAGCAGGATTTTGTGGGGTCGGGCCAGCTCCTTGAACTTTGGGGCCGCCTGGGTGGCCGGGCGTTGGGAGGCTGCAGAAGAGGAAGAGGGCGGGTGGCAAGGCCATCAACTCGAGCACGCGGGCACCGACGCCTTTCATCGCTGTGACCGGACCTGCCGCCTCATCTTCCAACCTCCTTTCCGCACTGTCATCACTGCCCACCTGCAAGGCCACCGAGGTGTTCTCTGGTGCTTTCTCTCAGAAGCCTCGCTTAGGCACCCTTTTGCCCCTCTCGCCTTCTTGACCTGCCTCCTGAGGAGAGGGACAAGAAAGGGATTACAGTGCACCTTTATCTCTTTTTTAGTTTGTAAGTCCTAAGCCTTTTGTTAAATTTAGAACTTGTAATCCCTTGCTCATGTTTTTCATTTCGCATAAACTATACCTGTATGGGCTGTTTTAATGAAAA
Source organism: Aegilops longissima (assembly GCA_021605205.1). Taxonomy (NCBI): domain Eukaryota; kingdom Viridiplantae; phylum Streptophyta; class Magnoliopsida; order Poales; family Poaceae; genus Aegilops; species Aegilops longissima. Next base: position 21,729 of record JAHIAM010017189.1, on the reverse strand, counting down.
GGGATGCTTGCCGGTTTTTCGCTGGTGGGTAAATCCCGCGACAAGGAGCAACCTTGTTATTGTTTAAGATAAACATTTTTTTCTCCGCAACAGGCCTTGCCATCCCCCCCACTCCACTCGACCGCTTCGCCTGGCGGAGGCATGGATGAAGTGGGCTTTATGCTCCTTGTTCTACTCTCCTCCGCCGGGTTACAACCAACACGGACCTGTGAAATAATCTTAGGTATAGGAAAAAGGGAGCACGATAACCTAGATATAAAACGAGGTTTCACATGCCCCACCCTGTTCAAATGCATGATCGAGGATAAAGATTTATCTCGATCTCAGGCCCCGCAATCTCATCTTGCCGCGTTGATCCTTAGGTGCAGAGCCCCCCGAACTCGGGTTTGCCGGGTCGAGACGCCGTCCGCTTTTCTTCTTCCAAGTAGCTCGCATAAGTGCTCATGTGCCCTCGCGAATCAAAAGAGGACAGTAAGAGAAACAGATAGACACGCACTTGACCTCTGTTAGGGGTTAGTCGCCGAGCCTATCAACCCTAACCAAGGAGGAGACTCGACCTAGCATGCATGCTATAACTTAGGGCGCCAGGTTTCATTTATTTATGCTCGTGGTCTCGCTACCGCTTTGTACAAAGGGTCACATGCCTTGCCGCAAAGCTTGTACAAAAGGTGGTTTGTCGGGAGGTTCGCAAGCCGCGCTTTATGGGTAAAACTTCATGGAAGATGCTCACTGCTCCATGATTTGCTTATCGGTCAGCTTCTTCGCCTGGTAGGATCGCGCTGGCCCGGTGACTCGTGATTACCCGTAAATGGCCTTCCCACTTTGGCGCCAACTTGGCTGGTATTCTTGGTCGATCGAACGCTACCAAGAACAAGGTCGCTTTTTCCTCGCAAGCTGGGCATGAACTTATGGGTTATGATAGCGCCAAGGTTTATTGGTAGCGCCACGCTCTCACACCGCCTCAAGACAATCTTCCTAAAGGAGTGTTAAGGCCATCTTGGTGTAATCGCTTCGCTCAAGCTCATCATAGCAGCACTCGAGGTGACCCATATATGAGTTCCGTGGGAGAACTGCTCGCCCTGAGACGAGGGCAAAAGGTATCCGGCCGGTGGCTCGATGAAGGCCGCCCCGACGAACAGTATACCGACAACTCATCAATCCAGCGCCTTCCACTCTTGTGCAGCTTGTCAAAGGTCTGCTCTCTCGCCTCGCAACACTTCAGCATTTGCCCTCTCCGCTTGGCCGCTGTTTGCGGTGTGCCATGAGCAAAACAGACCTTGCTACCAAGGTCTTGAATGTATTGCATGAAGGTGTGGCTTGTGAACATCGCGCCATTGTCAAGGATGACTCTTTCCTGCACACCAAAATGGTAGGCCAGCCCTTGAAGAACTTGACGGCTGACCGAGCAACCTTTCTCACCGCTTCTACTTCCGGCCACTTTGTGAACTTGTCGATTGCAACGTACAAGTACTCAAAGCCCCCGACAGCGTGGGGAAAGGGCCCAGTATATCGAGCCCCCAGACCGAGAATGGCTAGGAGAGAGGGATTGTTTGAAGGGCTTGAGCTGGTTGATGAAGCTTTTTGAATGGAACCGACACGCTCACACTTGGTTACTAGTGCCGTCAAGATCTCGGAGGGCAAGTAACAAGAAACCTTGCCGAACGCCTTAGAAGGGCCCTTGACCCTATGTGGGAGCCACATGTGCCTCCGTGTATCTCCGCCAACAGCTCCAGTCCTTCCTCCAGGGGGATGCACTTTAGTGTCACACCATTAGGCCTTCTCCTCGCATGACAGACGCCATCGATTTAACTAGTGTGGCGGACCGATGGGCTACTTTCTCCGCTTATTCCCGCCTCCTCGTGAAGCTCCCTGCTTGGAGGAATTGTACGGTATGTTGTGCCCATGCCGAGCCCGGGGCTCACGGGCTTAGGACCAAAGGCATTTCTTCCGCCATGGGAGCGGTCGTCTTCACGCCAGGCTTTGACGCTCGCCGAGCCGCTTGTCGCAAGCTCGGTCCGTCTGCAAAGACTCCTTGCCGCAGCCCTGTGGGGATCGGTAGGAAAGTACTTGTCAGACCTGACTTCTCCGCTTGTTCTCGACCGCTGATGGCTCGGATCGATGGTTGAGTTAACCGGAGCAAAAGGTACCCGGTTCCACAAGTAGTTTGAATGCAGACGCTTTGACAGTAATTGGCGTCGTTTCTCCATTTGGGGACGGTTCGCTTGAATACCGCCAAAGTGTTCCTCCAGCTTCCACACCTCATCTACGAGGCCTCCGCCAATGGGCTCGTAATCCTTGTTGACCTTCCTAACAATAAGCTGCGAGTCACCCCTCAAGATGAGCTTAACCCCAAGGTTCTGCCCCGATCCCGAGATCGGCAAGCAACCTCGCACTCAGCGGTGTTGTTGCAGGACATCCCCGAAGTGCATCCGATCACGACTTGACGCAGTTTCCTCAGGTGCGACGAGCAGCACACCGCACCCCGCCTTTGCGCCGAGAAAGCCCCATCAAAGTAAATGATCCACCAGCGGTTCCGCTTCCTTGCCGGGAGAGTGGTCTCGGATTTCTTCGTCAGCGCTTGAGCTCCACTGCAATGAACTCCGCCAAGACTCTCGCTTCCGGATTGTCAAGGTACTTTCAAACTTCAAACCAAACTTGCTAGCTCCAAGGCCCATTCTACAATCCTTCCGATTGCATCCGGTTATGCAAGATCTCGCTGTAACGGAGGCGGGTGACGGCAAGTGATCTCGTGGGCTTGGAAGTAATGACGCAGCTTCTCGAGGTCATAAGGAGGCCAAGAGCAATTTTTGCACACCGAATACTTCTCGACCCAGCCCCCGCAAGAGGGAGCCGACAGTAAACCGAGTGCTGATCATCATCTTCTTCGCTTCCACCTCACTCAACTCCAGCTGGCACCGCTTGGTGGCATCGATCTGCCGGGCCCCGCTTTGCCGCACCAGCCCCGCTGGGGAATTTTGGCTTGCCATTCGTAAGCCGCCACACGCTTCCTCGTCGACTCTCCCCTCAGTGTTACTGGGCAGGCGCTGACCACTTGATTCGCCGCCACGATATAGCAGCAACGACTCTTGTGGTTTAGGCGCAACCAAGATTGGCGTGAAGGATAGGTATTTCTTCGTGATCCCGCAATGCTGCTCGCTTCGGGGTCCACTCCATTGGGCCCACCTTCTTCAGGATTTTTAAGAAAGGAAGGGCGCGGCCAAAGGGTTGAGATGAATCGCTCATGGCGGCGACGCAGCCGGTGAGCCGACGCACATCTTTGATCCGCTTGGGCGCCTCAATCTGCTCAATAGCCTTGATTTTGTCCGGGTTTGCCTCAATCCCGCGATGTGACACAAAGAACCCGAGAAGCTTGCCGGACGGAACATCGAAGACACACTTCTCAAGGTTCAGCTTGAGGTTGATCTTGAGTAGGTTGGCAAATGTCTCTTCCAGATCTTGCACAAGAGTTGGCCTGCCCTGGTTTTGACCACTATGTCATCCATGTAGGACTCATATTTATATGGAGCTGAGGCACAAACCAATCTGGACTACTTGCAAATGTTGAGCTGCCGCTTCTTCAACCCGATGGGCATCTGTAAAAAGCAATACGCACTACATGGGGTGATGAACGCCAGTCTTTCTTCATCCTCTTGTCATGAAGATCCGTGGTAGCCCGGTAAGCGCCGAGGAATGACAACAGATCACACCCGACCATGGAGTCAACAATCTGGTCGATGCGCCAATGGAAGGGGTCCTTAGGAAGCCTTATTGATATCTGTAGTCAATAACACAGCTCCACTTCCCATTCGCTGCACACCACTACCGGATTGGCCAACCATGTCGGGTGGAGCACTCCTCACCAAACCTGCCGCTCAACTTCCCGATCTCCTCCGTGATGAACTCTCGCCTCCGTAACCTCGCCGACCTTTTGCTTGACGGGTCGCAAGATGAGGGCGCATAACCAGGTGGTGCTCAATCACCTCCTCGGGAACACCGGGATGCTCTGATGCTTGCTATGCAAACACGCCGACATTCGCTCACGTGAAGGTGACGAGCGCCGCTTTCCTATTTGTCGCCGAGGGTGGAGCCTATGGTGAAGGCCCCTCCCGTGCTATCCTCTCTGGCGGACACCTTATTGGTTAATGTGGCTCAGCTCGATCGCTTGTTTTGTCGGTAGAGCTCTCTAGCACGCCCTCGACGGCAGCCCAACACCAAGAGGTGCGCTTGCCGGAGGGGTGCGAGAGGTCTTGCCGGGCTTTTCCTCCGCCCTGGGATCCAGCGGCAGAGCAGTTCTTTGGCGCAGCCGCCTGAATCGCCTCCCAGAGAGTTGGTCGGCGAAATCAGCGCCCTTCTTGCCGGAGGGGACGGAGATGATGGTCAACGCCCGGCATCTTTAGCATATTGTAGGCGAGTGTGACACCGCCATGAACTTGGCTAGTATCGGGCGGCCGAGGATCCTGCTAGGGCAAGGATCTCGCCACGCCAAGACGCATCCTCTCCGCCCCGTGGTTCAACTCTCCTTAAACGCCACAGTAAAGGGTGACCTTTCCTTTGGGTGGCTCCTCCTCGATTGACCCCTTGAAACGCGCCCGCTTCTCGAGGTCTCTATCGTGATTTGTAACCTTTGATCACGACAGCGAGATCAGTTTAGGCCGCCCCGCCGCCAAGAAACATCTTGTTCACCCCGAGGTTGCGATCATTGGTGAGACCAACACGGAAACACCGACCGCCGTAGTGCGCCGTCAGGTGGTCTCGGCGCCAAAGATCAGGGCGTGCTGACCACTTCATCGGCTTCGAAGGCCGAATGATGGCTCGCTATTGTAATCTCAGCGCCTAACGCTTGAGCCGGCGGTGAGAGGTATGCAGCGAGGCGCCGCCATCGACGCACATGGCCTCCGCCAGAGCCTTCGAACCTTGTTCAGCAGACTCCGCTGCCCCGCCATGATCATCGCCTTCTTGTTTTTGTCGCGTTCGGGCGGCTCTCTGTCGGTTGTCTTGCCGGGCGGCTCTTGGCCGCCACGCTTCTTGTCGGATTCTTCTGCACCGCCTCGTCCTTCTCTCTGTCCCGCCTCTCAGATTTCAGCCTTTGCTTCTCAAAAGCAGCTCGACTTGTCGGCAGTTCTCGAGGTCGGGCCCTTGGTGCGTGGATCTTGCAAGATTGCTTGCCGGAGCTTCCTGCTTGTTTGCAGAGCGCCAAGGTCTCGGCAGCGCGACCTGCAATCTTCTTGTCGGGCATTCCGCCTTGACCTTCTTGCCGCACAGTATCATCGATCCTCAACAGCAAGCATGGCTTTGCCTTTATGCTCCCCTCGCTATGACGCCGCCCTTCTTCGCCGGGTGGCAGCGCCTCATCGGTAGAGTCGGTTTCATACGACGACTTTCAAGCAGGGTACATCCTTCCTCTTCACCGGCGCATCAATCGACCGTAACGTAGAGCTCTGCACATCCTTAATCTTGGTCATCGCCAGCTCTCGCGATCTTGCGATTGTGCACGCTTCTAGTGGAACGCGCTAATCACAAGGGATGAACGCCGGGATGTTGTAACGCACCCTACTGACCTTCGATGTACTTGGCGCTGGTCTCCCTTCCTTCTAGGAATGATATGCATATCATTTCAGCTATGAGCTTGGTGGCCTCCCATGAAGGCGCCAACAAACTCATGGCACAGATCCGACCAAGAAGAAATGGAATCCACCGCAAGTGCATTAACCAAGACATCTAAACACGCCTAATATGCGACCCTATCCAAAAGGAACTCAAGGTCCCACCAAGGATAGACCCGATATTGAAACGCTTTTGCAAGGTGGATATCATTACATCAACATTACATAATAGATAGGATACATACATAAGGCACAAATGCCACAAGAATACATCAACATCATATACAAGATCAACATCCGACTACGGATGAAACATAAACAGAACTCAAACGACATCCACCTCGCTAGCCCAAAGGCCGACCGAACCTATCCCCGATCAAGAAGCGTAAGAAGAACTCCAAGACAAGCAAACATCGCTCACGCCATGATCATCGCACAACCTGTACTCGCAATCGGTGGTGTAGTAATCAGAGCCACGAGGACTCAGAATCCCATTACCATGGGTATCAAGACTAGCAAAGCTTAATGGGAAAGGAAGGGGTAAAGTGGTGAGGTTGCAGCAGCGACTAAGCATATATGGTGGCTAACATACGCAAATGAGAGCGAGAAGAGAAACAAAGGAACGGTCATCAACTAGTAATGATCAAGAAGTGATCCTGAACTCCTACTTACGTCAGACATAACCCAGAAACCGTGTTCTCCTCTCGATCAACCCCAAAAGAGACACTCACTTACACGCACACGGTTGGTGTATTTTAGAAGAGTTTGCTTCAAGTTTACTACAACCGATATTAACAAATTCCCATCTCGCCACATAACCGCTGGCACGGCTCTCGAAAGTTTATACCCTGCAGGGTGTCCCAACTTAGCCCATGATAAGCTCTCGCGATCAACGGCGATATTCTTCTCCCGAAGACCCGATCAGTCTCTAATCCTGCCACAAGACATTTCGACAAAGAATAAAACAAGACCAGCAAAGCCGCCTGATGCGCCGGCAATCCCGATAGGAGCTGCACATATCTCGCTCGTGGCAACACCGATGAGACATCCTACGAGTAAAACCAACCTCGAAGTTGCCCGAGGGGCCCCGCAGTAGCTGTTCAGGACCAACACTTAGAGAAGCATTGGCCCGGGGCTAAATAAAGATGACCTCGGCCCGAAACCCAAGGGAAATAAAAGGGCATAGGTGAGGCAAATGGTAAAACCAATGTTGGGCCTTGCCGGAGGAGTCTTATTCAAAGCGAACTGTCAAGGGGGTCCCATAAATCACCCGACCGTTAGGGACGCAAAATCCGGGAACATAATACCGATATGACGGAAACTAGGCGGCAAGAGGAACAAAACACCAGCATAAGGCCGAGCCTTCCACCCTTTACCAAGTATATAGATGCATTAATAATATAAGATATATTGTGATATCCCAACAAGTAAACATGTTCCAACAAGGAACAACATCTCCATGTTCCAACAAGGAACAAACTTCATCTTCACCTGCAACTAACAACGCTATAAGAGGGCTGAGCAAAGCGGTAACATAGCCAAACAACGGTTTGCTAGGAAGGGTGCAAAAGGTTAGAGGTTGACATGGCAATTTGGGAGGCTTGAGCAAACAAGTGATAGGTAGCGCAGCATAGCGATAGAACGAAGCAACTAGCATAGCAATGATAGTAGTGAGATCCAGGGTAGCGGTCATCTTGCCTGAAATCCCGCAAGGAAGAAGAACGAGTCCATGAAGAAGACGAACGGATGAAGCCAACCAAGCGAGACGAACGAATCCTCACGATCGCAACGAAACGGAACTATCGAGAAGAAGCACACAACAAGGTAAACACACCACACATGAACAAGACAAGATGCACAACAAACATGATGCATGACAAATCTAGATGAAGCTACCCATGGCAAGAGATGATGCAAACAAGAGCAACACATCAAAGCAAGTTTAAATGAGGCCGAAACAACATATAACAATTCCGTAAGTCCTCATATGCAAATTTCGAAATTGGTCCAGATCTGAATAAACCTTATGTTCAAGTTGTTAAACAGCAAGTTAAGATGCACCACGATGATCTACACGAAATTCTAGTCAAGTTACATATAAAGTTCATTTAATTCGAGCTACGCCTAGAAGATATGAGCAAAACAAGATAAACATGGCATTGATGCAAAATGCATACAAACATCAAGCAAACACCTCAAAACATGGATGCAACATGATAATATGAAACTACATGCAAAATCAAGCAAGTTTCATATAGAGCACACTCAAAACGGAGCAACGGTTCAACACATACACATGATACAAGTTATAGCAACAATCTGTCCAAAACAGCAACTAGGCATATTGCAAGCACCAAAACAACATGCTACAGCATCTCAACGTAATAACAAAAGGCATGGGCATGAAGTACAGGTAAAGCATTACAAAACATGAACACTGAACTATCTCCAGAAATCACTAGAACATGCTCAAACACACATGGCAAGATTGCAAATAATAACAGCCTGCACTTATCAGAAATAACATCAAAGTTGCAATGTTTAGAGCTATCAAACAACATGCTACAGGAACTTATCATGGAAAACAAAGCATGGCATGAATCTACTAAATGCATAGAACAAAAGTCCCTTAGTGACCATAAGCCAAAAAGGATCAAAAATATAATGGCACCCATGTAAACATGGCAAGTTATAAACAGATTCAGATTACATGGCAGGCCACAACAATAACAAGGCATGTTGGTGAGCTTGAACCACTCACCACAGAGCAATACATGGCATGGCAAGGCAACTCACAGTAAGAAGACATGGCATAGAAGCTATACATGGCAAGAACAACATCATAGCATACACGGATCAACTACAACAACCTTGGCAAAATTGAATAACATGTAAACAATCTGCCAGAAACATTTTATAGCAAAAGTAGAGCTCGATTGACTCAAGCTATGGCACTCCATAATTGCAAACAAGGGCATGGATGGATAGAGAATAACCATATGTTCAAAACATCCTTACTGAAGTATCTCAAAATAAGCATGGATCTCTTTGTAGCATCAAGTTTACATGGCATAAAAATATCAAGAAAATAGGGCTGAAATCAGCAACATCATGAAGCCTAGTTTGCATGCTTGTGCTAGTCACCACAGAGATCACAAAAATACATGGCATACACCCCTGTAAAGATGGCATGGCATATTACAAAACACATGTAGGACTCAAGTTCATAGGGTGCACACATCAATCATGGCAAAATGACAAAAGTGCATGTTCGATAAGAATCAAACTAACATCACATAGCCCTCTTCTAACAGCATTTCGGCATCAAGATGAGCTCAAATGTAAATGATGCAATGAGATGAAATGATGTACTGCCGAGGCGAACAATTTGACATATTACACGCACGAAACGGAGCAATATGCAGAGAGTTATGATGCGATGAAGATGGCATGATAATGCAAAAAATTCGGGACTTAGTCGATTTGATAGGGTGAGCGGAAAAGTCAACCCGGGGAGGGGATTACGAGGGGCCGAGACCAGGGCGGGAAGAGGAGGCTTGCCACGCCGGGGAGTCGCCGAGATGGCCGGGAGACGGATCTCGAGGCGGCGAGGAGTCGACGCCGCCCTCCCCGCGACGGGCGGGATGCAGGCGGAGGCGGCGGCGGTCGGCGCGGGCGATCGGCGGGACGGGCGGGACGCCGGATCCGGGCGATCTCCGGGCGGCCGGGAGGCGGCACTGGGCGGGCGACGGCGCGGCGGAGCGGGGACGCGGGCGGGCGCGGGATGCCAGGCGGCGGAGGCGCGCGGGTTCCGAGGGAGGGCGCCACGGCGCGGGCGGCGCTGGCGGGCGACGGGCGACGAGAGGCGGTCAGCGGAACGCGGCGCGGGAGGTTCGCGCGGCCGGCGGAGGGTCGCAGGGGCGGGCGAGCGGGCGGCGGATGGGAGAGCGGCGGCGGCGGCGCTGGGCGGGCGCGCTGGCCGAGAGGTTCGCACATGGAGACACGGGCTCGGCGGGCCATTGGCTGGCGGGCGGCGGGGCTGACGTGGCGCGGCCGGATTGGCCGGGAGCGGTGGCGGACGGAACGGACATGTCCGGACCGGCGGGACGAAATGTCCGCGGCGCGGAGGAAGAATTTTAGGGTTAGACCGCAAATTTCGGAGGGGATCACTTATTTATAGGTAGAGGGAGCTAGGAGACTCCAAATGAGATGCGGTTTTCGCCACGCGATCGTGATCGAACGACCGAGAGCATGGAGGGAGTTTGCTGGGTTTTGGGCCACTTTGAAGGGGTGTTGGGCTGCAAAGGAAGGAGGCTTTATTACCCGGCTAACTGCTGAGTACCAAACGACCTCCAAATGGCACGAACTTGACAGCCGGTTCACCGGTGCTATACCAAGGCCGCTTGACAAACCTCGTCCATTCCGAGACCGCTTAACACCCGCATATGAAAAGAGGTAAAAGGGGCGCCGGAGACATAGGAGTGCCGGATTGCAAAACGGACAACGGGAAAATGCTCGGATGCATGAGACGAACACGTATGCAAATGCGATGCACATGATGACATGATATGAAATGCAGATGATGACATGGTGCAACACACAAGCAAATGACATGGCAACGACGGAATAATCGGAAGACACCAAGATCGAATCCGGGCGTTATAACACTCCTCCACTAATAAGAGATCTCGCCCCAGATCTTAGGACCGAGACGGAAGGGAAAAAGGATGAGGTGAAACAAGAACTCAAGAGAAGAAGCAAAGAATCGAGAGCACTCGAGAAGAAGAGAGGAACGACGAGAATGACGAGAATCGAAAAGGTCACGGAATCGATAGACTATGAAAGCACTGCTCTAACCGGAGTGGTTAGAATGAGAAAAGAAACGAATAAGACTGAAAGGATTTAGGCAGCACAATCGTTGAACAAGGAAAGAATAGAACATGAGCTTCAAGATGGAATGACACTTGACGAGATAAACAACGCAATGCCTCCGGAAGAATTGAAAAAATTTGAATGAAAAGAACTTAGAAGGAAGGATTGAGGATTTGAATATCTGAGAAGAACAAAGAATGCAAAACTCCAATTCTAAAGAATACGGAGAATTAATTACACTTAGAGATGCAAGAAGAAAAGATATTTGAATTCCACCAAAATATTGATGAAACTCTTGAAGAAAGAATTAAATCATGAAGAACCACCATGAAGAACTCCGTAACAAAAGGATGATGAGATAGAATGAAGGACGAAAGAACAAGATGAGCATTGCGATGATTTAGATGGAGGTTCCGACGAGATGGCCGAGGAAACTTGAACTCCGGAAAAGAAAAGATGAAAAGACTTGGAACTAGAATTTATTCATCAAGAACAAACTCCAAGAAAAAGATTAATCACTTTGATGAAATAAGAATAAGATTTATTGTATGCTTATCCTTCATCAAATTAAATTGATGACAAGCAATGGATTTTGCATATTACTTATTCTTCTTGAAAAGGATTGAGAAGTGACATATCGCAAACTTGAGAAGGTCTTCATGAACCACCGTAGGTTTGAAAAGAACGAATGGATTAAAATGATAATCAAGGAAAAGAATCTTGAACTAACCACCGTTAGAAATGAAAATGAACGAAGAGAAGAGAACGAATCACCGGAAGAATTAGAAGAACCAATATGCTAGAGGGTATTTAGATTCAAAAGAACAAAGAGATCATGAACTGATAAAGAATACTTGAACAAGGCAATGAATATTGAGACGAACGAAGGGCACCGAATAATTGGAGAACGGTATTTGAAAACTTGGGACTAAGAAATCTTCCGAAAAGATGGCCTCCGATGATTGAGAGAGAAAGTAACTCCTGAAATACTCCGGATGGATGAAAAGAATTTGCACGACTAGAAACAATTAGATAGGATAACATCGAGCTAGCACCATGAATCTCCGAGAGAACGGACAAGATTTAAGAGAAACTCTACTTCGTCTTCAAATGACGACGAGAAACACCACCAAAATTACTGAGATACTCCGATAGAATGAAAAGCTAAGAGGTTGAGCCAATAATGAAAAGAATTTGAACGAGATCTTGGAGAAGGCATGTGACTGATGGGATCCATTCTACGCCACACTTGAAAAGAATTGAGAATAACCCCGGGAATTAGAAGAGTCGTAAGATCCTCGAAAAGACCTGTGGGTTAGGGCCCACTAAAGGAAAACACCGCTGGAAAGGATTGTTGAAGAGATAGATGATGCACCGAACAATTGAAATATTTGAATGAGGTGACAACCTCGAATTAATTCAAACACGCATGAATCTCCCGAGATGTCTTCCTAACTCCTAATGATAAACCAAGTAGAGGCGAACGAGCAAAGAAAAATACTTGAGCCAAGGAAAAGAATATGATCAACCCAAAAACTTGAATTGAATCCACCGAAAGAAAAAGATATGAAGAATGACAAACAAGACGAGAATTCACCGTTGAAATAATTGAGGGAAGCCTCAAGAGGCTCCACACGAATGGAATTGATGGTCGGAATAGACTCAGCTCCGGAAGAAGAGGGTGGAGGGCGGAAAACAAAGGCAACTTGGAAGGGAAATCGATATCTTGAAGAGAAAACACCGTTGAAATCATTTGAGGAAAGAAAGAAAAGACTTCGCACGAGTAGGATGGATACTGACACGGACTCGTTCCGAGAAGAAGAAGGGAGGGCGGTGGGAAAAACAAGGACAACTTCGACAAGGAAAACAACGACGCGGAGGAAGAACCGAGGATTGAACTTGGCAAAGATGAAGATGTTCGAATCAGCTTGACGAGAAATGCACCGGACAAAAGAGGATGGACAACTCACTAAACTAACCACGGATCCTAAAGAAAATTTGAAGGGAAGAGAAGTAATTCAAAACACCTACGCCAAGATTCCTCACCGAGAGCGATTTAAGGCAGAGGAGTAAAAGAATTCCTACTCCGATATAACTAGACTCAAAACAGTTTTATTCTAGACTCAACAACGCCCAATCTACACGATCAATCAAGGGGCTCCTAAGGTCGGTCGAGGCTCGATACTAACTTGTCACGCCTAAATATGCGACCCTATCCAAAGGAACTCAAGGTCCCACCAAGGATAGACCCGCATATTGAAACGCTTTTGCAAGGTGGATATCATTACATCAACATTACATAATATATGGGATACATACATAAGGCACAAATGCCACAAGAATACATCAACATCATATACAAGATCAACATCCGACTACGGATGAAACATAAACAGAACTCAAACGACATCCACCTTGCTAGCCCAAAGGCCGACCGAACCTATCCCCGATCAAGAAGAAGTAAGAAGAACTCCAAAACAAGCAAACATCGCCTCACGCCATGATCATCGCACAACCTGTACCTGCAATCGGTGGTGTAGTAATCTGTGAGCCACGAGGACTCAAAGAATCCCATTACCATGGGTATCAAGACTAGCAAAGCTTAATGGGAAAGGAAGGGGTAAAGTGGTGAGGTTGCAGCAGCGACTAAGCATATATGGTGGCTAACATACGCAAAAGAGAGCGAGAAGAGAAACAAAGGAACGGTCATCAACTAGTAATGATCAAGAAGTGATCCTGAACTCCTACTTACGCCGACATAACTCAGAACCGTGTTCTCCTCTCGATCAACCCCGAAAAGAGACACTCACGTTACGCATACGGTTGGTGTATTTTAGAAGAGTTTGCTTCAAGTTTACTACAACCGGATATTAACAAATTCCCATCTGCCACATAACCGCTGGCACGGCTCGAAAGTTTATACCTCGCAGGGTGTCCCAACTTAGCCCATGATAAGCTCTCGCGATCAACGAAGGATATTCCTTCTCCCGAAGACCCGATCAGCCTCGAATCCTGCTACAAGACATTTCGACAAAGAATAAAACAAGACCAGCAAAGCCGCCGATGCGCCGACAATCCCGATAGGAGCTGCACATATCTCGCTCGGGCAACACCGGATGAGACAAGACGACGAGTAAAACCACCCTCGAAGTTGCCCAAGGTGGCCCCAGACAGTCGCCGTTTGGCCAACACTTAGAGAAGCACCGCCCGGGGGCTAAAATAAAGATGACCTCGGGAGAGGAAACCCAAGGGAAATAAAGGGCATAGGTGAGGCAAATGGTAAAACCAATGTTGGGCCTTGCCGAGGAGTCTTATTCAAAGCGAATCGTCAAGGGGTCCCATAAATCACCCGACCGCGTTAGGGACGCAAAATCCGGGAACATAATACCGATATGACGGAAACTAGGCGGCAAGAGTGGAACAAAACACTGCATAAGGCCGAGCCTTCCACCCTTTACCAAGTATATAGATGCATTAATAATATAAGATATATTGTGATATCCCAACAAGTAAACATGTTCCAACAAGGAACAACATCTCCATGTTCCAACAAGGAACAAACTTCATCTTCACCTGCAACTAACAACGCTTATAAGAGGGGCTGAGCAAAGCGGTAACATAGCCAAACAACGGTTTGCTAGGAAGGGTGCAAAAGGTTAGAGGTTCATGGCAATTTGGGAGGCTTGAGCAAACAAGTGATAGGTAGCAAAGATAGCGATAGAACGAAGCAACTAGCATAGCAATGATAGTAGTGAGATCCAGGGTAGCGGTCATCTTGCCTGAAATCCCGCAAGGAAGAAGAACGAGTCCATGAAGAAGACGAACGGATGAAGCTTTAACCAAGCGTAGACGAAACTAATCCTCACGATCGCAACGAAACAGAACTATCGAGAAGAAGCACACAACAAAGTAAACACACCACACATGAACAAGACAAGATGCACAACAAACATGATGCATGACAAATCTAGATGAAGCTACTCATGGCAAGAGATGATGCAAACAAGAGCAACACATCAAAGCAAGTTTAAATGAGGCCGAAACAACATATAACAATTCCGTAAGTCCTCATATGCAAATTTCGAAATTGGTCCAGATCTGAATAAACCTTATGTTCAAGTTGTTAAACAGCAAGTTAAGATGCACCACGATGATCTACACGAAATTCTAGTCAAGTTACATATAAAGTTCATTTAATTCGAGCTACGCCTAGAAGATATGAGCAAAACAAGATAAACATGGCATTGATGCAAAATGCATACAAACATCAAGCAAACACCTCAAAACATGGATGCAACATGATAATATGAAGCTACATGCAAAATCAAGCAAGTTTCATATAGAGCACACTCAAACGGAGCAACGGTTCAACACATACACACTATACAAGTTATAGCAACAATCTGTCCAAAACAGAACTAGGCATATTGCAAGCACCAAAACAACATGCTACAGAATCTCAACGTAATCACAAAAGGCATGGGCATGAAGTACAGGTAAAGCATTACAAAACATGAACACTGAGCTATCTCCAGAAATCACTAGAACATGCTCAAACACACATGGCAAGATTGCAAATAATAACAGCTTGCATTTATCAGAAATAACATCAAAGTTGCAATGTTTAGAGCTATCAAACAACATGCTACAGGAACTTATCATGGAAAACAAAGGCATGGCATGAATCTACTAAAGCATATAACAAAAGTCCCTTAGTGACCATAAGCCAAAAGGATCGAAAATATGATGGCACCCATGTAAACATGGCAAGTTATATTACAGATTCAAACATGGCAGGAACAATAATAAGTAGGCATGTTGGTGTGCTTGAACCACTCACCACAGAGCAATACATGGCATGGCAAGGCAACTCACAGGAAGAAGACATGGCATAGAAGCTATACATGGCAAGAACAACATCATAGCATACACGGATCAACAACAACAACCTTGGCAAAATTGAATAACATGTAAACAACCTGCCAGGAAACATTTTATAGCAAAAGTAGAGCTCGATTGACTCAAGCTATGGCACTCCATAATTGCAAACAAGGGCATGGATGGATAGAGAATAACCATATGTTCAAAACATCCTTACTGAAGTATCTCAAAATAAGCATGGATCTCTCGGTAGCATCAAGTTTACATGGCATAAAAATATCAAGAAACAGGGCTGAAATCAGCAACATCATGAAGCCTAGTTTGCATGCTTGTGCTAGTCACCACAGAGATCACAAAATACATGGCATACACCCCTGTAAAGATGGCATGGCATATTACAAAACACATGTAGGACTCAAGTTCATAGGGTGCACACATCAATCATGGCAAAATGACAAAAGTGCATGTTCGATAAGAATCAAACTAACATCACATAGCCCTCTTCCAACAGCATTTCAGGCATCAAGATGAGCTCAAATGTAAATGATGCAATGAGATGAAATGATGTACTCGTTGAGGCGAACAATTTGACATATTACACGCACAAACGGAGCAATATGCAGAGAGTTATGATGCGATGAATATGGCATGATAATGCAAAATCGCAGATTCGGGACTTAGCAGACGATACCTCGGGAAAAGTCAACGGTGGCGCGGACGAGGGAAGGGAAGAGGAGGCGGCGGAGGAGCTGACGCCCGAGGTCGGGGGAGGAGTCTCATCGGCGAGATCGGCCGCCCGGAGACGACCGATCGGGAGGCGGGGCGGGGCGGGGGATTGCCCGGGCGATCGGGCGAGGCGGGCGGGGACTGCCGGAGCGGCCGAGCGGCGGCCATTCCCGCGCGGGGCGCAGGTCGCGACGGGCGGAGGGGCAGGCGAGTCGCGGTGGCGACGGCTGGAAGCGGCGGCGGCGCCGGTGGCGGAGGGGCGACGGGCGTCTGGGCGGGGCGGCGCGCTGGGCGACGGGCGAGAGCGGCAGGCGGCGGGCGGCGCACGGCGGCGCTAGGCGGCGGCCGGCGACGAGGCGCGGCGCGGGCGACGGCGCGGCGGCGGATAACCGGGCGGCGGCTCGACGGGTTCGCGGGCGGCGGCGGCGCGCTGGGCGGGCAGGAGGGCTGGGAGGCACGCTGGCCGCCTCCCATTGGACGGCGGCGGGCGCTGACGTGGCGAGGCCGGATTGGCCGGAGCGGCGGTGGAAGGGCGACACGTCCGGACGCACGGGCGACATGTCCGCGCAAGGAGGCGAAGGGGCTAGGGTTAGGACGCGCAAAATCCGGAGGGGATCATTATTTATAGGTAGAGGGAGCTAGGAGACTCCAAATGAGGAGCGGTTTTCGCCACGCGATCGTGATCGAACGACCGAGAGCATGGAGGGAGTTTGTTGGGTTTTGGGCCACTTTGAAAGGTGTTGGGCTGCAAAGAGAAGGAGGCTTTACGGTTACCCTGCTAACTGCTGAGTACCAAACGACCTCCAAATGGCACGAAACTTGACAGCGGTTCACCGGTGCTATACCAAGGCCGCTTGACAAACCTCGTCCATTCCGAGACCGCTTAACACCCGCATACCTAAAAGAGGTAAAAGGGGCGCCGGAGACATAGGAGTGCCGGATTGCAAAACGGACAACGGGAAAATGCTCGATGCATGAGACGAACACGTATGCAAATGCGATGCACATGATGACATGATATGAAATGCAGATGATGACATGGCAAAGTGCAACACGCAAGCAAATGACATGGCAACGACGGCGTAATAATCGCGAACACACCGCGATCGAATCGGCGGCTAGCGAGGAGGTGGAGAGTGCATCGTGGGCGCAACTCTCCCGGTCCTCCCAGCGCCCGCACATGGTGGCTCGGTGGAGGTCCGACCTGAGGGCCCCGCCGGTCGTGGATCGTCTTTGTTACGGCGCATTTACGACGAGGCTCGGATGGTGGCCTCCACTCGCCGAGCTTCTCCACAGCAGGAGGGAAGTTGAGGAGCACCGCGCTGCAGCAAAGCTTCGGCGGCGGGCGGCGGTGACAGCTGCATGGATCACGGCGCGCTCGACTTCTAACTATGTTAGAAGGAGTCTGCATACGCACCCAGCCGCCGCGGCATTTTCACCAGCTGTCAAGGCGTGGCCGATCCCTTCATCCAGCCGGACGACGACGGGCTCTTCCCACAGCGGTTCCTCAGTGGTCACCAACGTTGTCGGCATTTTGGGAACGGGGTCCCCAGACTTGCTCGCTCATGCCCGCGGCGTGGCTCAAGTGGGGCCCAGCACGCCCAGCTTCATCACCGAGCTCAAGACCTCGCGAGCTGGATTGCGGGCAAGGACGACGGAACCTTCTCAGAGCAGCCTCATCAGGCAGGCTCACGAGGAGGCAGAGAGAACAAGGCAGGGTACCTCACGAGGGTGCCCCGTGACGCAAGCCATGACGATCAAGACCAGGCGGGCGCCGGCCTGCGCAATGTCCTTGTTTCCCATTTGGTGCAAAGGAGGCAAGCACAGGCCAAGGCATCAGGCAAAGGTTACCACTTCGGTGCAACAAGACCAAGACCAGCAGAGCGGCAGGATGGAGGTCATCGTGGAGCCCAAGACGCGGCCACCGCCGAGCCTTTGGCAGCCGAAGACCAACTTTAGTCAGGATAAGTGTACTAGATGTTCCCCTTCAAAATGTCCAATTGTTGGCGCCCTTCCCGCTCATTATTTGGGAAGAGGTCCATGGACTCCCTCTATAAATAGAGCTAGCCACCACAGAGTAGAGGCATCGGGAAGAGAGAGAAAAACGGCAAGGCAATCTGATAGAGCCCTAGCAGAGAGAGAAAGAGAGAGGCGATCAAACACACCCAAGCAGTTCATTGCACCAGCTCAAGAACAGTCCCTCGCGAGGCTGTTCTTCCTTTGTACTACTCATCATCAGCCCCTGAGGCAATCCACCACACCACACACTGGAGTAGGGTATTACACCACAACAAAGGGTCTCAACCAAGATAAACCTCGTGTCTCTTGTGTTGTTCATCGTTCATAGTTTAGATCCCTCGCAATCCATCAACGAGTGAGCCGGTAGGGGAAAGATCTTCGCGCGCACCCCAGTGTTCGAACCTCAAGGGTCTGTCGGAACCCGAAATCTGACATTTGGTGTGCCAGGTAGGGGTGCGCCGGAGTCTTTCTTCCGCTGGTCGCGTGTGATCTTCCGTCGCTGCCCATGGTCGACGCCGCTGAGCTCAAGGCCGAAGCACCGGCTGTCTCGCTACGGCCGAGTCGCCTGACGGCTCCCTCTGGCGACACCCCTGTTCCTCGCCGTCCGCCGCCAATGCCGCCACCAGCCCGGCGGGAACGAAGCAGCAGGCCTCGCCTTACATCCATCGGTGAGGCGAGAAGGCCGCACCGCTACCCCTTCGCCGCCCCGCCTGTTCTTTGTCCCCACAAGACCACGCCCCATGGAGGCTCGAGCCGCTGGGCCATCGCGCAAACGAGCTCCTGCGCTATCTCCGTCGACGACGCTCTACAAGGAGTGGCTCGACCGCTGTCAGCCGAAGCTCGTCTCGCCTGGCCAGGGGGCTCCTCGAGCCGCCCCTCTCGGTGCTCGCCTTCGCCTCAAGCGCTGGGAGGCAGGGGAGCTTGAGGTGCCCCAGCCACCTCCTCCCCAAGAAGGCGCCTGCTCCATGCGGCCCCCGGCCGAGACCTCCGCCACCGCGCCCGCACAACAGAAAGGAGCCCTCGAGATCCTCGTCCCTCAAGAAGGTGCTCGCGTGCTCCCGACACCGGAGCACGCAACCACGCCCAAAGACCACCGCCAAGACCCCACGCTGCTCCATGCGGCGGTGCACGGAATCCACAAGAGCAAGCTCAGATCGCAGAGAGCCCGGTGGCACCGAGGCTGCCGCTTCCACCGCTGAGCTACGCAGCGTCAGATGGCCCGGCAAGTTCAAGCTGACCTGCCTCCTCGCTACGACGGCACCGCCGACCTTCGCTGGAGTTCTTCTTCAGCTCTACGAGCTGGCATCGGGCCGCTTAACGGGATGAAAAGTCATGGTGAATTGGTTCCCCATGGCGCTGAAGGACGGAGCCCAAACCTGCCTCTGAATCTCGGCTCCCGCACGATCTCCTCTCGACGAGATGCGCACCCGCCTATAGCCAACTTCCAAGGGATTCATGATCGCCTCCCGCCGTGGAGCGCATATGCGCCGTGATCAAGCAAGAGCCAGAGAGACCCCGCACATCCAGCTTGAACAACGCCTCACCAAGATCCCCTGGTGACCGAGGAAGCCATCATCTCAGCCTTTTCCGATGGCGCATGCGTGACATCAAGATGAAGGAGGAGCTAGCAATGCATGAAGACCTGTGCACATCCCCTCGAGCTGTTCAACTTGGTGACCAAATGCCAGGCCGAGAAGGGCGCCCCTCCTCAAGCTTCCAGCTGCCGATCCAAGAGAAGAAGCCCAAGGCCAAGGACGTGAAGCACAAGGGGGCTGCCGTGTCAAGCGCGTAACCTGCACACCAAGCAAGGCAGGATCAGCCCGAGTCATCCAAGGGCAGCCGGTATCAAGTGGTACCACGACTCTCCACACGCACAACACCAACGAATGCCAGGAGCTCTGTGGCCGTGGCGAGAAGGCGATCGCCGACGCCCGAGTGCAATGATCGAGGCTACGGCAGAGGAGGAGGAAGAGGCGCATGACGCTGGGAAGACCGTGGCCCTCGCCAGGATGGCGTGATGACATCTAGCGAGACCGCCGGCGTGACTAGCTCGCAAGGGAGGTTGAGGACCAACCTCGTGAGGATCGCCTCAAGGCAATGCAGGCGCCCCACCTCTGCCGCAGCCGCCAAGGAGGTACGAAGACAATCATCGTGAGGAGGGAGCTGGGGTTTCAGAGCTGCCACGATCGCTTGCATGCTGGGTGGTGCTCAGCCCCAGCTCTCAACAGATCTTCAAGCAGTTTGCTCACGAGGTGAACGCGAGCCTCCCCAAAACTGGAGGCCACACACCCTCTCGTGGTCGCCATGCGCGCTATCACGCTCAGCTCATGGATCAGCTCAAGACAGCGGCAACGGCCGAGTCCTCCCCATGCTTTGCTCACCAGTCATCGCAACGAACGTAAGTCACCAGGACCTCATCGACAGCGGAGCAGGACTCAACGCCCCATCTGCTGGAGACATTCAATGATCTCCAAGTGCCATACGATCAGCTTCAGCCAACCAAGCCCTTCTCAGAGTCACCTATGGCTCCACCGCCTCGATAGGGCTAGTTCGCCCCCCACGTCTTCTTCGGACAGCGCAACAACCACTGCACGGAAGCTCATCGACTTTGACGTCACCCATATTCGCCGCCATACAATGCCATCCTGCACCCAGCTCGCCAAGTTCATGGCAGTGACTCACCATGGCTACAACGCCCTCAAGATGCCAGAAGCGGAGGAGTCATCACAGTGCCTTGTGAGGAAAGGGACGCAGTGTGCTCTCTTGGGCGTGCCATCCAAGCTGAAGCAATCGAAGACCCAGATCACAAGAGAGGGAGAATTCCCGAGGGGATCCCTAAGAAGAAGAAGGCTTCGCCTAGTCCAAGCCCTCATGGGGTAGGCACTCCGAGGCATGGCAACAGAACTCGCGACCTGCTCAAGGGGCGCCACCTCGTCGTGATAGGAAGGCACGCCCGGTGCCCTCCTTATGTGGGGCTCGGGGGCTCTTTCATGCCGAGCCACCGACCTAGCCGGGGTCACGAGGGAGGCGCTTGGGCACCACTTGGAGGCGTGGCTTAAGGCACGCTTTCTCAGAAGGTACGGGCAAGGAGGGCCAAACCCCGGAGTTCATCGCGAGGAACACCTAGGAGCCACAGGAGTCAAGAGTCATGCGCGCGCTACCGCCGCCACCTCGGCCGTGGCCCCACATCCAGCGAGGATGCCGGGCTGCGAATCTGCACGACATACCAGGGGCTCAACCAGCCGCCTCAGAGCGCCTCCGCCCTCACGCATGGGGAGTTGCGAGGGTCCGCCTTCACAGCCCACGCTCGTGATGCCATTCCTCCCCGCCGAACGCCATCGCCGCCCATCGGCCACGAGGTGCGCCTAAAGGCTCAGAGATCAAGCAACGCGCATGTCCTCGCAGAGATGGAGATGGCTCGAGGAACCCTCAGACACCCGAGCCTCCCGAGGCTCTGTGTCGAGGGCTCGTGAGGGCCGGCCTCATCACGTGGTCATCCGCTACCTCAACATCCCCGCCATCTCCCGACCATATCGGGTGACACCTTTCCAAGTCCTGCTTAGCCGTGGAGCGCTTCTGGCTGCATCATTCCTGTGCCGCGTGGCCCGGCCCCTCGAAAGTATGTATC